>WNWK01041835.1:0-16265 GCA_009830355.1 Cherax destructor | reverse complement strand
AAGTAAGCCAGGTTAGGAATTATTTTTAAATTATTTAAATAAATTTGCAGGCAGCCACAGTTGGGGTAGGCCTCTGCAAAAATTATAACAGTTATAACAGCTAGGTCAGATTTAACCTAGTATTTTTTCCCTTGCAAGCTAGATTGGCTAGTTGCACAAAATTCAACAGTTAAAAGTTAGGCT
The DNA here is from genome assembly GCA_009830355.1 of Cherax destructor. Taxonomy (NCBI): domain Eukaryota; kingdom Metazoa; phylum Arthropoda; class Malacostraca; order Decapoda; family Parastacidae; genus Cherax; species Cherax destructor. The sequence goes on along the minus strand of WNWK01041835.1, from coordinate 16,082 downwards.
AGGTTTAAACCCCCTTTCTAAATTTTCTTTAAACAAAGCTAAACAAAACATTTTTTTATTTACTTTTTAAAATTTTAAATTACTGAATTTATTTTGTTTACCAATGAATTTAATTTCAAAGACTCTTTTTTTTCTGTGTAATTTTTTTTATTTGACTCATTTTTTTTATTTCCCCGGGCTAAAGCCCAAAAATTATTTTTTTTTGGGGGAAAAAAAATTGCTAGGTTAAGTTTTCCCCAAAAAATATACTTTTATTGGGTTTGGGGGCTCAGTGCATTTTTAGTAAGTAAAATTTTAAAAAAAACTTAAGCTTTTTAAAGGGGCTTTGGGTCACTTATTCTCACCTAATCCCCTTTTGTCTGTGGGGGGGGGTTTAAAAGTAAAATTAGAAACCCCCTTTAAAATAAACCCAAAATGAGGGGAGATCGGGGAAAAAACCCCCCACCTAACGAAAAACGGTCTTGGGGTGCCCAAAAAGGGGGCTAAAAGGGGGGTAAAGGGGGGGGCCCAGAAAAAAAAATGCAGATTAAAAGGGTTTAAAAAAATTTTAGATTTTTTAGAGGAAAAATACAAAAACACCTACTTTTGGGCAGGGCCTTGGAGAAAGGAATTTTAAAGGGGAAACCAAAAGGGAAATCGAGACAGAGGCCAATTAAAGGGGGAAAATCTGCAAAATTTTAAGAAAACATTGAAGGCTATCAGCGGGGGGGAAAAAAAAATAGTACAGGGGGAAAAACCCCAAAGTCCCTAAATGTTCCCAGATTCCTACTTAAAATTTTTCCAATTTTTAAAAAATTGAAGATTTTTTTTCTGGATCAGTTTAAATCCCAATAGATGACGGGGATGATTTGTCGATGCCACCAAATACATTTACTTCACACTAAAGGGGGGAAACCCTGGATTGTCGGCACCCCCAAACCATGAATTTTATCAACATCCCCGGGACCCTTTTAAAAATCTTTTGGGGAACCAGAGGAGATAATGATAGCTATATTTTTATCGATTGTCGATCTTGAGTTTGCCGTCATGACCATAAGAGCTTAAGTTCCGAATCGAAGTTATGAGTTTGACAAATAGTCTCAAAGATCTATATAGTTGGGAGTAGCGCCCAGGTGAACTGGTCAGTCAGACGATTCAGAGAGCTAGCTAGCATTACAGTATGAGTTACATTTGATGTATAGGACTAACCAGTTTACAATACAGCAAATTATTGAGAGGTTAGGAGATCTCGTTTTCATTTGAGTATAGATGAGAGAGAAGAGTCACCATATCATCACATAAACAAACAGTTAGTTCTCAGAAGCTCAGAGATCAATTTAAAGCTCATAAAACTATTTAGGGTGTACTATGACAAGGAAGTGTCTAAGACAAAGGACCTCTAAGCAGACCCTCAAGAGACAACAAATGCCAGAATATGCGTGTTCTAGAGAGCGAACACACTGGCACAAGTTGCTCTCGGTATACAATAATGAGCAGTAGGCGGCAGAGACTAAAGGAGCTGCAGCTATGTAGGTGTTGTGGGGACACTAAGACAGAAGATTGCCAGTCATCTTTCAGAGTGCTATAATTGCCGGAAAGGTAAAGCGCCATACTGCACTATGTCCCAATAATTTAAGGAACCCCAGGCTAGTAGGGACGTTTCTCCAGTAGAGATAGAAAGCGAGTTCGAGCCTGGAAGTGGTAGCCAGCGTGATTAGTGTGGGCAAAGTCTCTAATCTAGTAGAATCCGCAGAGTTTCACCCTACCTACAGTCATGGCAGGGGTTGTGAGACGGAACAGATCCAAACCCAATTATTCTTTGACTCAGGAGCACAAGTGTCCATGATAACAGGTGGCTAAGTTAAAGTTTGAAGGCCACCATTAGAGTTAATGCGACATTGGGAGGTGCTATAAGTCAGGGCCCACAAGTCTTATGATGTTGTGGATGTCACTGTTAAATTGGGTGGACATCGCAGAAATATTACAGCTTTAGTAGTAGACGTTACCTGCGGCAATTACATTAAGAGGTCTTGCTGCAGCAACCAAGCGATTGAAAGACTTTGGTGTAAAGCTGGCAGACCAGGACATTACCGCTGACACAGTCAAATGTAGATATCTGGTGGGAGTCAACTATTTAGATGACTTCCTGTCTACACAGCGGACTGTTAAGGAAGGAATTGGTTTATACAGATCCCCAGTAAGATATATCATCGGTGTAGAATTCCTCATGAGTTCCCTGCAATGTAAGAGAGGAGGAAGCTGACACCCGATAAGCTGGTGGAGTAGTGATAATGAATGTTAGTGTACCGATGAACCGCCAAGTAAGCCAAACCAAGTAGGGAGTGACGGACACTCAGCCACCTTGGGGATACGCTTTTATGGGGTACCTAGGGAGATAGTCATTAAACCAAGGAGCCATATTATCAGTGGGAAGAAGAGAGAAGGGCTCACCAGGCATAGGCCACTGGGTGAAAGTCTGAAGCTGCTCAGACAAGGCTAGACATGTAGAAAAATAATAAAGTTAAAGGGAAGGGTGTTAAGACCACCGGAGACAACAAGTTTGCACCCCAGAGGTCCACAAGGCGGAAACTGGATGTTCGAATTAGACCAGAGTCTGCTCGGCAGTGACCGGACGGCACTCATGTCCAGGAGAAGCTCGCTGTAAGGGCTTGCGGAAGGTGAACTTGATGTAGACTTATCGTCTACCTTCGCCGAGGCGGGAGGATGTGGAAACTTTTGAGTCGCTCAAGTTCCACAGGGTAAGTGAGCTGTAAGGAGCCTTAAGCAGTACCATGGATAGGCCCTCGGAGTTTATGAACCCACACCCTTAAAACAAGCCTACACATTCAAGTTGGCGGAGGTAACAATTGTATACATACTAATTGATGAATTTATTCTCCTAGGAACACCTAGGTAAGTTTGTACAGTTAGTAACTAATATTAGGATTATTGAGGCAACTTAGATTTTAAAAAATGTAGCTCTAGCACCTAACATAGGTAGTTTTAAGGCCTGAATAGGAACATTAGATTATGTTTAACGAGAACTAGCAGCTCCACACTTGAATCTGGGCGGGGAGGAGCACAGTTCCCCCTTTGCATTGGACGCGGTGTTAACAGGGACTAAGAGCAGGCTCGGTCCCCACGTGTCTTAAAAATACTGGCCTGGGAACCAAGAATCACAGAGGTTCCGACGTACGGGATAGGGGGTCTCGGGCCCCCCAGGCCCCCAATTTCTCTTGAAAGCTGGCCGGTGATTTTCGGAGGAAGGGGGGGGGTTATTTAAAAAAAAAAAAAAAAAAAAAAAAAAAAAAAAAAAAAAAAAAAAAAAAAAAAAAAAAAAAAAAAAAAAAAAAAAAAAAAAAAAAAAAAAAAAAAAAAAAAAAAAAAAAAAAAAAAAAAAAAAAAAAAAAAAAAAAAAAAAAAAAAAAAAAAAAAAAAAAAAAAAAAAAAAAAAAAAAAAAAAAAAAAAAAAAAAAAAAAAAAAAAAAAAAAAAAAAAAAAAAAAAAAAAAAAAAAAAAAAAAAAAAAAAAAAAAAAAAAAAAAAAAAAAAAAAAAAAAAAAAAAAAAAAAAAAAAAAAAAAAAAAAAAAAAAAAAAAAAAAAAAAAAAAAAAAAAAAAAAAAAAAAAAAAAAAAAAAAAAAAAAAAAAAAAAAAAAAAAAAAAAAAAAAAAAAAAAAAAAAAAAAAAAAAAAAAAAAAAAAAAAAAAAAAAAAAAAAAAAAAAAAAAAAAAAAAAAAAAAAAAAAAAAAAAAAAAAAAAAAAAAAAAAAAAAAAAAAAAAAAAAAAAAAAAAAAAAAAAAAAAAAAAAAAAAAAAAAATTTTTTTTTTTTTTTTTTTTTTTTTTTTTTTTTTTTTTTTTTTTTTTTTTTTTTTTTTTTTTTTTTTTTTTTTTTTTTTTTTTTTTTTTTTTTTTTTTTTTTTTTTTTTTTTTTTTTTTTTTTTTTTTTTTTTTTTTTTTTTTTTTTTTTTTTTTTTTTTTTTTTTTTTTTTTTTTTTTTTTTTTTTTTTTTTTTTTTTTTTTTTTTTTTTTTTTTTTTTTTTTTTTTTTTTTTTTTTTTTTTTTTTTTTTTTTTTTTTTTTTTTTTTTTTTTTTTTTTTTTTTTTTTTTTTTTTTTTTTTTTTTTTTTTTTTTTTTTTTTTTTTTTTTTTTTTTTTTTTTTTTTTTTTTTTTTTTTTTTTTTTTTTTTTTTTTTTTTTTTTTTTTTTTTTTTTTTTTTTTTTTTTTTTTTTTTTTTTTTTTTTTTTTTTTTTTTTTTTTTTTTTTTTTTTTTTTTTTTTTTTTTTTTTTTTTTTTACGGGGGAAAAGATTCTTTTCCACTTCCCCATGGACAATAGGAAAAAAAAAAGAACAAAGCTATTAAGAAAAAAAAAGAAAAACCTAGATGTGTGAATAATATATATATATATATATATATATATATATATATATATATATATATATATATATTATTGCCGATTAGGTAAAACTGGTCAATTAGCAAGAACTCATCTAAAATTAAGTCCTTTCTAAAATTTTCTCTTATTTTGTTTAAAGATATTTTTTTTTTCATTTATGTTAATGTAAAATTTATAATTTTGTACCAAGAGAAACTTTGAAAACCTACCTAACCTTATTACAACAAGCGCAATTTAATTTAGCCTAACCCAACTAAATATATTTTGGATACGCTAACATTAATTTAATAATAAACAAACACACTGAAATATATTTTTTTCGTTATGTTCAGAATGATTTTGGCGAAATTATTGCATACACAAATTTTCACTTGTCTTATATGGCAAGGTGAGCGTTGCTATTTAAGCCAAAATCGCAAGTTTTACCTAATCGGCACGACATATATATATATATATATATATATGTGGAAAATATTGGTATTTTCCGAAAGTTGTAATTGATAAACTTTCCAATATGAATAGATATCATTAATGTGTTGCTGTTGGCTTAACATTAACTGAAAAGAACCAACGAATTAACAAGCATGCGCGAGATGCCTCGTCAAGTGGGCAGGGAAGCGGGGTAGAGGGAATGGGCAGAGAGTGTATAGCGAGCCTATCGACCCGAGATCAGGTGGTGAGATGGCCTGTCAGATTTGGAGACTCCGCCCACCAAATCGGATTTAATTACCTCCTTTCGTAATGTGGAGGAATATCCAGTGACGCGGAGAATATAAAGTGGGACAATCGGTCCAGGAGGTCCAGTAATAGGACAATAATTGTGAAATAAGGTGTGCCGCCGGCGAGTGATGCGGTCATAGGCCTATTTGAACTGAGTGAAATGACCATACGGCAGGATAAAGTCGTAACCCTGAGGCCGGGAGTTTTCGTCTTAGAAGAGACTGAAATATATTCGATGAACTTTGGGAAATGGTGAATATAGTGAAACCGAGTTGTAAATAATCAGGGGTTGATTGTACCGGGCGGGTCTAGCTTGGGTACGCCATACCCCGACCGCCATGTTGGAGGTGGATGAAATGAACTAACATATCGCAAGTTATCTACTCGAAATCCAAGTATCGAGACTGTGAATGTGTATAAAATAGTGGGGCATTAAGCCAGGATATACGTAATATGTAAAGTTATACGTATAAACAGTACAAAAGGTCGGATTAGTGAGAGGATCTGATTCGCTACCCCGACCAACCACATGTTAACTAACGCCCGGTCTCGTGGGCGTATAAGAGTGCACGGAAATTAACCTTCCTTGACTGGACGAGACAACTATTACCATCGCGATCGAATCAGATCGCAGGAGGACGTCAACAACGGAACGACTCCCTCATCTAAAGCTAAGTAATCTGCTTGCAACTTTGTTATTGGCCAATGACATTGTTACGCACAGTAGATGTACTTTAGCTAGGTCAACGATCTACTATACACCGCTATGATGCTGTTAATTAGGTGAGTGATAGTCATGTTAACTTAACTGTGTGTTCTCTACCTCTCCTCCTGTTTGATCAGTTGTTTCATAACCTATACAGTCCACTTAAATTTAATATATCATAATTATAATAACTGATCTTCTCAGATTTATTTATACTGGTCCAGAGTGCAGTGGGTTAACGAGAATATTGAAGGTACCCCTTGGGTGTGGCCAGGAGCGGGTAAAGTTCTCACATACCTTAAAGGGAATGACTGCGGTAAAATTATACGAGTCGGTCATCTCCCTGGGAGTTTGTTTATTGCTAGTGGCGGTGTCCCAGATAGACTTATCTCTCACAATTCCCCTAATATATATATATATATATATATATATATATATATATATATATATATATATATATATATATATATATATATATATATATATATAATTTGTGGTTTGGTGTCAGAGGTTGTCTTCACCATCATTGTGATGTCTGCAATATTATCATTTCAGTGAGGTATATTAGGTGGCAGTAGCCTGTGTTGACTCAATTGGAAGTTATCATTGAATTATAATTTTTGTGATCAATATTTGGTTTAGCGCTTCTTTTGATTATAATAATAATGTGATCAATATTACCTACTTTAAAAACTTGTCTTGGGACTGCCTCCTTGTAAGCTGCACTTTGTACAAGCGCTGTTGACACCGACACTCTGAGACGCTTCTCTCAGACTTACAAGTGGCTATGGGACAAATTTCTAGCTAACTGCAGCCGAAAGAATTCCCCCCTACATGCACGACTAACAAGGGGTTTAACTTACTTGATGGTGTAGAAATGTCTCCTAGTCTTCCAATCTCCCTAAGCTATAACCCCCTCCAAACACCATGTGTAGGAAAGGACCTTAATCTGCAAAATTTAAGTGGTATTAGTGTCCTACCTGCACCTCAGAGTTCCCTGGTTTCAAAGGATATCCCTTAAGCCATATATGCAGTAAGTGACACTAGCTTCTAGACTAATACTTAAGGGGGATTGCCCACAATTATTACCTTATAGTGGGCATTCGCCCGCTTATAACCCACAGTTCAAATAACCCCACCTTCCTCCGAATATCACCGGCCAGCTTTACTAAGAGAAATTCGGGGGCCTGGGCCAGAGACGAATATCCACAGTACGTCGGGAAGCCTCTGTGATTCTTGGTTCCCAGGCCAGTATTTTGAAGACACGTGGGGGACCGAGCTCTAGCTCTTAGTACCCTGTTAACACCATGACGTCCAATGCAAGGAGGAACTAGTGCTCTCTCCCGCCTAGATTCAAGTGTGGAGCTGCTAGTTCTCGTTAGCTAACATAATCTAATGTTCCTATTCAGGCCTTAAAACTACCTATGTTAGGATGCTAGAGCTACATTTTTAATATCTAACGTTGCCTCAATAATCCTAATATTAGTTACTAACTGTACAAACTTACCTAGGTGTTCCTAGGAGAATAAATCTATCAATTAGTATGTATACAATTGTTACCTCCGCCAACTTGAATGTGTAGGTTTGTTTTGGTTGGGTGTGTGGGTTCATAAACTCCGAGGGCCTATCCATGGTATGTTTAAGGCTCCTTACAGCTCACTTACCCTGTGGAACTTGAGCGACTCAAAAAGTTTCCACATCCTCCCGCCGGCGAAGGTAGACGATAAGTCTACATCAAGTTCACCTTCCGCAAGCCCTTACAGCGAGCCCTGGACATGAGTGCCGTCCGGTCACTCTCGTCGAGCAGACTCTGGTCTAACTCCGACTGTCCAGTTTCCGCCTTGTGGACCTCTGGGGGTGCAAACTTGTTGGTTCCGGTGGTCTTAACACCCTTCCCTTTAACTTTATTATTTTTCACATGTCTAGCCTTGTCTGAGCAGCTTCGTACTTTCCCACCCAGTGGCCCATATGCCTGGTAGCCCTTCTTCCCACTGATACGAGGTTCCTTGGGTTTAATGACTATCTCCCTCTTTAGGTACCCCATAAAAGCGTATCCCCAAGGTGGCTGAGTGTCCGTCACTCCCTACTTGGTTTGGCTTACTTGGCGGTTCATCGTGTACACTAACATTCATTATCACTACTCCACCAGCTATCGTGGTGTCAGCTTCCCTCCTCTCTTACATTGCAGGGAACTCATGAGGAATTCTGCCACCGATGATATATCTTACTGGGGATCTGTATAAACCAATTCCTTCCTTAACAGTCCGTCGTGTAGACAGGAAGTCATCTAAATAGTTGACTCCCACCAGGATATCTACATTTCTGACTGTGTCAGTGGTAATGTCCTGGTCTGCCAGCTTTACACCAAAGTCTTTCAATCGCTTGGTTGCTGCAGCAAGACCTCTGGTCGTAATTGCCGCAGGTAACGTCTTTACTACTAAAGCTGTAATATTTCTGCGATGTCCACCCAATTTAACAGTGACATCCACAACATCATAAGACTTGGGTGGGCCCTGACTTATAGCACCTCCCAATGTCGCATTAACTCTGTCGATGGCCTTCAACTTTAACTTAGCCACCAATTTCTCTGTTATCATGGACACTTGTGCTCCCGAGTCAAAGAATAATTGGGTTTCGGATCTGTTCCCGTTCACAACCCCTGCCATGACTGTAGGTAGGGCAGCAACTCTGTGATTCTCACTCAGATTAGAGACTTTGCCCACACTAATCACGCTGGCTACCACTTCAGGCTCGAACTCGCTTTCTATCTCTACTGGAGAAACGTCCCTACTAGCCTGGGGTTCCCTTAAATTATTGGGACATAGTGCAGTATGGTGCTTACCTTTCCGGCAATTATAGCACTCTGAAAGATGTGACTGGCAATCTTCTGTCTCATGTCCCCCACAACACCTTAAGCATAGCTGCAGCTCCTTTAGTCTCTGCCGCCTACTGCTCATTATTGTATACCGAGAGCAACTTGTGCTAGTGTGTTCGCCTTTGCAGAACACGCATATTCTGGTACGAGTGTCTCTGAGGGTCTGCTTAGAGGTCCTTGTCTTAGACACTTCCTTGTCATAGTACACCCCAATGTTAGTTTTATGAGCTTTAAATTGATCTCCCGAGTTTTCTGAGTAACTAACTGTTTGTTTATGTGATGATGGCGGTGACTCTTCTCTCTCATCTATACTCAAATGAGAAACGAGATCTCCTAACCCCTCAATAATTTGCTGTATTGTAAACTGGTTAGTCCTATACATCAAATGTAACTCATGTACTGTAATGCTAGCTAGTTTCCTCTGAATCGTCTGACTGACCATCCATTCTGCGCTACCCCAATCATATAGATCTTTGAGACTATTTGTCAAACTCATAACTTCGATTCGGAACTTCTCTAAGCTCTGATGGTCATGACGGCAAACCTCAAGATCGGACAATCGATAAAATATAGCTATCATTATCTCCTCTGTGTTGCCATACGCATTCTTTAGTTGATCCTTGGCATGTTGATAAATAATATCAGTGGTTTGGTAATGCCAGATCAAGTCCAGGGCTTTACCCTTGAGCTGTGAACGTAAGTACTGTAGTTTGGTGGCATCTGACAAATCATCCCTGTCATCTATCTGGGATTTAAACTGATCCCAGAAAACAATGTACTCTGTCAAGGTTCTGTCAAACATTGGTAAATTTAATGTAGGCAATCTGGGTAACACTCTAGAAGGACTGTGGTGGCCTGTGCACCCTGTACTATTTTTTGTTGCCCCTGCTGTATCAGCCTTCAATGTTTTCATTAACTGTTTGCAGAGTTTCATCTCCGCTTTACATTCAGCCTCATGCTCGTCGTATTCCTTCTGAATTGCCTCTACAATATCCTCTGACTTATCTGCTGCAAGGGCTCCTGCCTCATAATCTTGATAGGCTGTCTCAAAGTCTGATAGCTTTTCCTCTAAAAGCTCTAAACACTTTTCTAAATCTTCACAATCTACATCTGCATTTTGTCTGTTATCTCGGCCCTCCCTACACGCCTTGACTACGCGTCTCTTGTGGGCACTCATAGACCGCTTTAGCTGACTTAGAGATAGGGCAGTTTCTTTCTGAGTCTCATCCGTCATTGTTGTGGTTTAGTTAAGAGTGCGTCACTAATTTGTACTTTAATTAGCCCACCCCACAGCACGATACAGTATTAGGTGAGAATAAGTGATTCCCAAAGCCCCTTAACAAGCTTAATGACTTTACTTATATTGACTTGACTCAATTAAATGTACACTGTTAGCCCTCAAACCCAACTAAAATGTATAGTGTTATGAAAGCTTAACCTAGCAATTTCCTGTACACAATAGTAAATAATTACAGGACTTAAACTAGCCTCTGGTGCAAATCATAAATTAAAATGAGTCAAATACAATAAAATTGACACAGTAAAAATATGTAGTCTTTGCAAATTAAATTCACTTGGTTAACACAAAATAAATTCAGTAATTCAACTTATAACAGTAAATAAATAATGTTGTGTTCAGCTTGTTTAATTGTGTAATTCGAGAAGGTAAATCCTAGCTTAACTTTATAACTGTTGAGATTAGTGTGCAACTAGCCTAAATCTAGCTTGCAAATCAAGGTGAATGATAACTAGGTTAAATCTGACCTAGCTGTTATAACTGTTATAAATATTGCAGAGGCCTAACCTAACTGTGGCTGCCTTGCAACTCACTAAGTAATTAAATATAAAAACTTCCTACCCTGGCTTACTTGTAATCACTGTAAATAAATTAAATTCACAAGCTTAACTAGCCTACTTGGCCTCCTTTTAGATTATTGTAAATAATAAACTTCTGAGTAGTTAGCTTAACCTAGCCTGCCACGCTGTATAACCCTTGTGGTTTAGCGCTTCTTTTGATTATAATTAACCTAGCCTGTGTAAGTCTTTGGGCCTAGGTGTGATAACTTAACCTAAGTTTGATAATGCCTGGTACATTAACTGTGGCCTAGCTAATTAAGACTAATCTGTCTGCTTAACCTAGCTATTCCACATCTCGGTTAACGAAGGACCATATAAAAACTTGTCTTGGGACTGCCTCCTTGTAAGCTGCACTCTGTACAAGGGCTGTTGACACCGACACTGAGACGCTTCTCTCAGACTTACAAGTGGCTATGGGACAAATTTCTAGCTAACTGCAGCCGAAAGAATTTTCCCCTACATGCACGACTAACAAGGGGTTTAACTTACTTGATGGTGTAGAAATGTCTCCTAGTCTTCCAATCTCCCTAAGCTATAACCCCCTCCAAACACCATGTGTAGGAAAGGACCTTAATCTGCAAAATTTAAGTGGTATTAGTGTCCTGCCTGCACCTCAGAGTTCCCTGGTTTCAAAGGATATCCCTTAAGCCATATATGCAGTAAGTGACACTAGCTTCTAGACTAATACTTAAGGGGGAATGCCCACAATTATTACCTTATAGTAGGCATTCACCCGCTTATAACCCACAGTTCAAATAACCCCACCTTCCTCCGAATATCACCGGCCAGCTTTACTAAGAGAAATGCAAAGTGTATTATCTTACTGTGGGGGCCTGGGCCAGAGACGAATATCCACAGTACGTCGGGAATCCTCTGTGATTCTTGGTTCCCAGGCCAGTATTTTGAAGACACGTGGGGGACCGAGCTCTAGCTCTTAGTACCCTGTTAACACCACGACGTCCAGTGCAAGAAGGAGGAACTAGTGCTCTCTCCCGCCTAGATTCAAGTGTGGAGCTGCTAGTTCTCGTTAGCTAACATAATCTAATGTTCCTATTCAGGCCTTATTAAAACTACCTATGTCAGGGTGCTAGAGCTACATTAATAATATCTAATGTTGCCTCAATAATCCTAATATTAGTTACTAACTGTACAAACTTACCTAGGTGTTCTTAGGAGAATAAATCTATCAATTAATATGCAATCTTTACCTCCGCCAACTATGTGTTTGTTTGGTTGGGTGTGTGGATTGATGAACTCCAGAGGACCGATCCGTGGTACGATTAAGACTCCTAGGCTCACTTACCCTGTGGAACTTAAGCGACTCAAAAGTTTCCACACCAGTATTAACACTAAAGCAATCCTTAAAGCTTTAACAAAGTTTACCTCTTGCTTTGGAATTCCTAATTCTATTCAAAGTGATCAAGGTACTTATTTCCCTGCCAAAGCACTTAGGAAAGCATTAACTAGGCTAGGAATAGTTCATAACCTATCCACTGCCTATCATCCTCAGTCCCAAGGTGCCTTGGAAAGATTCCATCAGACATTAAAAACAATGATGAGAACTTTTTGCATGCATTTTCCTACAGACTGGGATGAATCACTTCCTCTGTTGCTATTCGCAATGAGAGAAACTGTGCAAGAGTCTACAGGGTACAGTCCTTTTGAGCTGATATTTGGGCACAATGTACGAGGTCCTCTACGAGTGCTCAAAGAAGGATGGATGGGAGAAGACGCCTCCACAACCCTCTACAACCCTTCTTCAAGGTTGCAGGTAGCATGTCAGTTGGCTAAGAATACAATGAAACAGAGATATGACAGAAATTCTAAGTTTCGCTCCTTCCATCCAGGAGATAAGGTGTTGGTACAGGAGCCTATACCGGGCCACACCTTGAAAGCTAGATTTACGGGACCAATGTAAATTGTAAGTAAATTATCTGATGTAAATTATGTGGTATCTCTCCTTGACAAGACCTCAAAAAGTAAAACTTACCACATTAATCAAATTAAAGCCTTTAGTACACCAGATAAAGTCCCAGTAATGACTCGGTCCTCAGCCTCTGATGACCCTGACTCTTTGCACTCTGAGATTAATGTAAAGCTTCCAAATTCGGTCCTCCTCAAGGACCCTAACCCTTTAATGTTGGGGTTGACTAAGACTCAAGTAATTAGTTTAACTGCGCTCCTACAGTTTTATCCTGATATATTTTGCGGATGTGCCGAAAATATGTACATTAGGTAATCATGATGTAGATGTTGGAAACTCTAAACCTATTATACTCTCCCCCTACAGAGCTAATCCTGAAAAACAGAGGCTACTTCAGCAGGAGGTAGAATTTCTGTTAGAGCATGGGTTAGTGAAGGAGTCATCTAGTCCGTGGGCTTCACCGTGCATCCTTGTTAACAAAACTGATGGAGGGTTTCGAATGTGTACAGACTACCGTAAGGTGAATGAGGTCACAGTTGCAGATGCCTATCCTCTGCCACGTCTGGATGATGTAATCGACTTTGTGGGTAAGGCTACAATTGTATCCAAATTGGACCTCCTTAAAGGTTACTATCAAGTACCTTTAACAAATAAGGCGAAAGAAATCTCTGCCTTCGTAATTCCAGGAGGTCATTATCAGTATACAGTGACCCTTCGAATGAAAAACTCGCCTGCATCATTCCAGAGACTTATCCATCAGGCTATTAAAGGACTTGAAGGCACGGCCGCTTACCTAGATGATATAGTTGTTGTGTCGGACACTTGGGACCAACATATGTTTAGGATTAAGGCTCTCTTTGAGACCTTCCAGAGTTTTCATTTAACTGTTAATTTATCAAAGTCATCCTTTGGCCAATCTACTATTATTTTTTTGGGCCATGAAGTAGGTAGTGGCAAAGTGGCCCCTAAATTTGCAAAAATCTTGGCCATAAAAATTATCCAGTACCCTGACAGGAACTCCTTCAACGTTTTCTAGGGATTATAGGTTTTATAAAAGATTTTGTAGGAATTTTGCTGATATTGTTGCACCTCTAACCTCACTTACCAGTTACAAAGTCGTAATAAAGTAACCCCTTCCCTGATTAAATTGGTCACATGTGGTGTATAAATTTTTAGTGATGAGCTTCAGAAAATTTTCATTATTATTATTATTATTATTAATATTGTGATTATTACTATTTATGTAGATGATGCTGTAAAACAATTCCACTTCATTCCCACCCTCGCATTCTGTTGTTCTGATTATTGTATGTTCCAATATTTTTCTCTAGAATTTTTGTTAATCTGTAATAAAGTATATAAGGTCTTTTTTTTGTGTCTGATTATTTTTCTAGTATTAGCATTCATTTCAGCTTACACAGCTTTTCTTTTGACTGTTCATGTACTTCAATCTGCTGCTAACAAGTTTTAGCAGCAACCAGGCAATCCTCCTCCCCAAAGATATGCCTCCAAAGTAGGAGAGATCCACCAGAGATACTGAGGAAATGATAGTGCTAGAGATACCTTGAACACTATAGTCCTGGAAGATCAGACCAGGCTTGTAATCTGGGATTTGGAAGGTCTCAGGAGCATCCCACCGCTGTACCAGTGAAAGCACACTCCCAGCCCACTCCTGGGGTCGACAGAACACCAGATTCTCCCATATTCTAGTAATGTTCCCTGGTTATTTGATCTCTATATTCTCATATTTTTTGGCCACTCCGAGTCTCTACCTGAGGGAACAGACAATATGGTATCATCTGGTGTTCTGTCGACCCCAGGGTGGGGCTGGGTGGTAGCTGCATTTCAAAGTTCCCTTTAATTGGACCCCAGAATGTCAAGATTCTTTTACGAAAGCAAAGAGATTACTTTGTACTGCACCCATTCTTTTGTCTCCAGACTTTTCAAAACCTTTCTTTTGCAGACAGATGCTTGTGAGTCTGGGGTGGGGGCAGTGCTTCTGCAATCTGGGGACGATGGGTTGCAGCCTGTGGCATACCATTCAGCCAAATATTCACCACACCAGAGGGCCTACTCTACTATAGAGAAGGAGGCCCTGGCTCTAATATTGGCATTAGAGCATTTTTGATGTCTACGTGGGCCAGTCCTCCAGGTGGTCACCATCTACAGCGACCACAACCTCTGGTGTATCTCCAGCACATGAAAACAACAATACAAGACTCATGCGTTGGAGCATTAGGTTGCAACCCTACAATGTAAAAATTACACACATCGCTGGCAAAAATAATACGTTAGCAGATGTGTTATCCAGGAGTTATTGCATTTAGTTAGGATGTGTTAGGGACTTTGGGTGGAACCAGTTCTTTTTTTTCCCCCTAGTGGGTTTTTTTTTTTTTTAGGAGGAGATACTCTGCTACCGACCGGAGGTATCTTGGACCTACACTAGCCCTACCATCTGCTGTCTCACTCTTAAGTTTAAAGCTGGACTTCATGTCTGAGAAAGTTGAGGGAAAGGCGGTCCCATTATTGTAATGTGCCATGGCGGCACTCTACCCATTTGAGGTGGAAGACTAGTCTTGAGCCCTCTTGGGGTGGGGGTGTTGCATGCAAAGAGTATGTACCCTTTATTCGGAGCATGTTAAACACACCCACATAGGCTCCTACAACCAGCGAACCATCAAGGGTTTGAGATGGGGCCCATCATCAAATCAACGAATCGGTTCAGCCAATCATAATGCGAGTTTGACAATGGCAAATGCGATGTGGTTACACTTGCAAATTTGTCATTGTCATTCCTGCATTGAGCTGGTTGTGGTACGGTTGTCTCTGTCTATTGGCTGCTGTTTTGCCTTGACGACCGTGGCGGCACTATTATTATCTCTCTGTACATAGTGTACATACTTGTACAAAGCCTTATCTAATACTTGGTGAAGGAAAAGACAAAAGTCTGATATAATACAAATTGTTGGTGAAGGAAATACAAATTCAAAGCATTTTCTACTGTGTTTCTTTGCTCCAAGCCCCTTTACACTCAGGATAACAGGCCATTGAACCTGGGGTTGTAATAACGCCATACGAGGCTGCCATTTTGGGCATGTTGGAATGGTAACGGTTATCATTTTCATCTCGACCCATCGACTTCGAACTTTAATGAAGTGAACAATAATGAGTGATAAACCAGTGAACCATTAAATCGTCGTGTGATCTGTGAAGAGATTCGGGTAACAAATTGTGAGTAAGGGAATGGGCGAGATGGTACAAGTCGCCATTTCCCGACTAACCTCATGGTAAATTCTTAGTCCTGTCCCGAGGACCACAGAGTTTTAGTAAAGCTTAATCGGGACAAACCAATCCACCATCATCATCTTGCCTGAGAAAATCGCTACCGAGCAGGAACACGAGATCGACACAAGGGAGCATAAACAAAGGAAGCAACTCCTCACCCACAGCTAAGTACTTGCTTTTGTAACAGTCTGTTACCGGCCGGTTAGGATGTTATAATTAGTATAAGTATTGTGGTATCGTCAACGATCTCCAACGACTATCACTGATAAGAGGTGAATGATTAGATTTTGCCAACGAAGTTGCTAGTTTATTGTGCACCCCATATCCATCCTGTGGACGG
>WNWK01041834.1:0-16265 GCA_009830355.1 Cherax destructor | reverse complement strand
ACGGTTTCAGGGAAGGAAAATCCTGTGTCACAAACCTACTGGAGTTTTATGACAAGGTAACAGAAGTAAGACACGAGAGAGAGGGTGGATAGACTGCATTTTCTTGGACTGCAAGAAGGCGTTCGACACAGTTCCTCACAAGAGGTTAATGCAAAAGCTATAGGATCAGGCACACGTAACAGGAAAGGCACTGCAATGGATCAGAGAATATCTGACAGGGAGGCAACAACGAGTCATGGTACGTGACGAGGTGTCAGAGTGGGCACCTGTGACGAGTGGGGTTCCACAAGGGTCAGTCCTAGGACCTGTACTGTTTTTGGTATATGTGAATGACATAACGGAAGAGATAGACTCAGAAGTGTCCCTGTTTGCAGATGATGTGAAGTTAATGAGAAGAATTAAATCAGTCGAGGATCAGGCAGGACTACAAAGAGACCTGGACAGGCTACAAGCCTGGTCCAGTAACTGGCTCCTTGAATTTAACCCTGCCAAATGTAAAGTCATGAAGATCGGGAAGGGCAAAGAAGACCGCAGACAGAGTATAGTCTAGGTGGCCAAAGACTGCAAACCTCACTCAAGGAAAAAGATCTTGGGGTGAGTATAATACGGAGCACATCTCCTGAGGCACACATCAACCAGATAACTGCTGCAGCATACGGGCGGCTGGCAAACCTAAGAATAGCGTTCCAATACCTCACTAAGGAATCGTTCAAGACTCTGTATACCATATACGTCAGGCCCATACTGGAGTATGCAGCACCGGTTTGGAACCCACACCTGGTCAAGCACGTGAAGAAATTAGAGAAAGTGCAAAGGTTTGCAACAAGACTAGTCCCAGAGCTAAGGGAAATCGGCCTGACGACACTAGAGGACAGGAGGGTTAGGGGAGACATGATAACGACATATAAAATATTGCGAGGAATAGATAAGGTGGACAGAGACAGGATGTTCCAGAGAGGGGACACAGAAACAAGGGGTCACATTTGGAAGTTGAAGACTCCTATGAGTCAAAGGGATGTTAGGAAGTATTTCTTCAGTCCTAGAGTTATCAGGAAGTGGAATAGCCTAGAAAGTAACGTAGTGGAGGCAGGAACCATACATAGTTTTAAAACGAGGTTTGAAAAAGTTAATGGAGCAGGGAGAGAGAGGACCTAGTAGCAATCAGTGAAGAGGCGGGGCCAGGAGCTATGAATCGACCCCTGCAACCACAAATAGGTGAGTACAAATAGATGAGTACACACACGTCATGGTTCACCGATTAATTTGCTGTAGAGAAAAATATAGAAACATAAGCAGAGCGTTGATAATAGCTTAGTAAAAAGAAGAGCAAGAAATAAATGCTCACTGTTAAAAAAACGGCAGTTCGGAAATATGAGAACGACGACGTGGGAAAAGTGAAGACATGAACGACGACGTGAGAAAAGTGAAGACATAAACAGAACGACTATAAAGTCACACCTGAAAGGAATATTACAGCAAGAGACAAAGTAACAATCCTTAAGAATAAAGGAAAAAAAGCTAAGTAGAAAGAACAAGGTGGCTTATCAGGAGCTAAATAAGGATTTCAAAGAGGAAGTCGCTGTGGAAGCTGGGACAGTGTTGGAGACCATGAGGGAGAGGGGACTTACAATAGACAAAACAACGTCAATATAGATCATCAAGTTCCGGGAGAGAGAGTACAAACAATGAGTAAACTGCTATCAAAAAATCTTCAGGTCTCAGGAGTGAAAGCAATCAAGCTTTTTACAGGAGAATTCCAAGAACATGAATATGATTTACACCAGACCTATTATAGTGTACCTAGCGCCAGCGTGGAGCTGAGCAAGTGGAGAAAGTTCACTAATTCACTGCTAAATGGAAGGACCTGTGATGAGAGACTTAAACCCTAATTACTGGTGAAGACGAGAACCACAAGGCTCATGATAACGAAGTTTAATGTACTTGGATAATTCAAATGAACGGACAAAGAGATACTGTGAGAGAAGGAAGGACGGGTAACAAAGGGGTTACGGATGGAAGCCAATGACTCGCATGTTTCACAAGGCGCATCAAGCTGTATTTCTGTAAAATAATTGGTGAGAACGATGTAGTATACAGATGCACAAGAGACAACTAGGAAGGGTCTAGGTATACAAAATTATGTTTCACGAATCTTATAGAATTTTATGACAGACTAACGAAAATACAGCAGGAGAGAAAAAGTTAGGTCGACAGTCTTCATCGATTGTACAGTGGGAAAGTATTTAACTTTACACACACACATAAGGCTGCTACACAAACAAGAAGAGCAGGCCGGGGTACAACTATGGTAAACAAGTAGACAGAGGACTATTAAGTGAATACACGGCAGAGGATAGTGGTAAGGACGGAGGTATTAGAGAGGTGGACCCTTCCCCTGCTTGATATACTTGTACAGGTACTGAACCCGATCGCATTCACCTCCATTTTGTAAATATATTAATAAACAATGATTGGGTGAGAAACGGTGAATATTTTTTCCTCTTTTTTCGGGTCACCCAACCTCGGTGGGAGACGACCAGTGAGATAAAAAAATATATAGATATTGCTGATATATGTAAATTATGTAAATGAGCTGCGAGAGGAAATAAAATTCATCTTATAGTTGTTTGCAGATTATGAGAATAACGCCGATAACTGAGGTGGACAGGAAGAGGATTCAAGATGAGTTGAAGAGGCAATGTGAATGTTATTCTAATAAGTGCAATATAATGAAAATAGAAAAGTGTATAATATGATCTTACCAATCTACTCACCCATTTCTGATCTTCCAACCGGCCTCTTTTTGACCCTTCTACTTCTACCCACCCACCTCTGATCTCTTTTACCCATCCCTCTCTGACTCACTTAAACACCTCCCTCTGTCCTTCCTACTCTCTCGTCTGTAATACTTTTATAAATTGTTTTATTTTCTGACCTCGCGGTGTCCCTCCAACTCAGCTTCAATGACCCTCCTTCCCACTCCTGGTTGACCTTCCCACTCCTGCTTGACCATCCCACTCCTGCTTGACCATCCCTCTACGATCCTCGAGAAAATCTTGGAGATAGATGGTATAAAATACCATGTTGGAAATATATATATATACAAATGCAATATAACGCAAGGGGTTTAGCTATGTCGTTACAGCCGTTCTTTTGGCTGAAATTGTTGGATATACCGATGAGTGATGAATCGAGGATCCTACGACACTGAGTGTCTGCTTCCCTTGCGATGAGTATAGTATCACTGTAGTTGTTTAAATGATTGTTGAAGTTTGTGTGTAGAACACAGGCATTCCTTAAATTGTTCATTCTTTGATCATGTTATCCACCACTCTGACTTACCTCTTTATCCATCTCTCACCCAGGTCTCTCAGATCTGCCTACCCACCCATCCCTGAACATCCTACACACCCATCCCTGAACATCCTACACACCCATCCCTGAACATCCTACACACCCATCCCTGAACATCCTACACACCCATCCCTGAACATCCTACACACTAATCCCTGACTCTCCTATCCACCCATTTAACACTCTTACCAACGGACTTTCTGGCATTTCTTCCCACTTGTTTTTCCAAGCTATCTTAATTAAGGTGCCTCTCTCATATTTACATTTGTATCTGCTTTGAGAGTAAAAGACATCCCTAAAGATGCCTATTTTTCCTTAAGTATAACATTTCTCTCCTCATTATAAATGATATCATTCCCTGCCAACATGGACACCAATGCCAGAGAAATGAGTAGGCACGATGTCAAAGATATTAAAGTTCATTATCAGAGAAATGGCTAGGCCCCGTATCAAAAAAAATGAATAGGTCCACTGTCAAAGAAATTAGTAGTTCCAACATCAATGAAATAAATTGGCCCTACTACCAAAGGAATTAATATTGCCAACCTAAAGATATAAAGTGATTTCGCCCACTCTATACAAATATGAAAAGATATAAATCACAGAACAGGTGAGTCTTGAACCCATGGCAGGCGAGACTCAGAGGCCAGCACCACTCGTTCCATCATTTATTTGCAATCGAGTTATTACGATTTCGTAAGTCATGAGAAGACATAATGCCAGAGAAATAAATGAGACCAATTTGGAAGTGAATTGATTAAAATAAATATCAACACCACGGGCAGACGTTAGTGGAATATCGATGTGAATTGTAAAGAATAGAGCCTTTTCAGTATTTCGGATAGTCCAATAAATATGAATAACACGCACATGTAAACAATGCTAAGCTTTACTGATGGAAAACAATCTCATAGAAATTATTTAATAATAAACACAAAAATATGAAGTAATTCTCAACTGAATTAAAACATTAAAAAAAGTAAAGCATAATTTACGAAAAAGAATCATAGTTAAGATAGGCAAATAAATACGAGCAACAATAGATATGACTTCAATCGGGACGTCGCAGACAGTGTTCAAAGGTTACGTGAATAACACTCATAGATGTAGAAGAAGATGGTCACCATCAGACACACCATAAAGACACCAGTGGTATGAAGGGCAAGAGCCCTCATTGAGAGGTGCATGACAATCAATACGGTATAGAGCAGTTGAACATCCAGGCTGGAGTGAACTTTAACATGAAGGGGTGAACTACGGTGGTGGGAGTCTCGCAGGTGACGGGTGAAGACAGAGACAGCTCACAAAATGTCACAGGTCCACACATGTACAAAGTCACGACTTTACGCCAGAGTCTTGCAGCTTATGTGATCCTCGTAATCCAGCTGGCACACTCATAACATAGCTGGCACACTCATAACACAGCTGGCACACTCATAACACAGCTGGCACACTCATAACACAGCTGGCACACTCATAACACAGCTGGCACACTCATAACACAGCTGGCATACTCATAACACAGGCTACGGAAGAAAAGCACGATTAGCTGAAGGCTTTGAAAAACTGGTCAGAAAATTAAACAAATAGTATGACGTTACATTAAAACTATGGTTCCCCAAATCAAGTCAGGTAAAAGAGGTAAAAATTAAGAGACACAAGAATAATAATATACTTACTAGTACCATAGTGGTGGGTAGCTCAGGGACTTCCTGGCGAGAGGCAGGTAGGCGGCGCTGGCATCTACATTCCCCTATAACAATCGATTAAGGTATCCAAACATCGCAAATCAGTTATACATATTCCCTCAACTATGTAAAACAAAATTAACTTTTACCCTCACAACCAATGACGACTATGTAGCTTAAAACCATAAAAAAATAATGTTAGACTACGTAAAATTGGCTCAGTAGATAATAAAGACCAAATTACTAATAACAGTTATAGTGATGTCTCTCATACCCTGTGATTGTCTGTCCCTCATACCTTGTGATTGTATGTCTGTCATACCCTGTGATTGTATGTCTCTCATACCTTGTGATTGTATGTCTGTCATACCCTGTGATTGTATGTCTCTCATACCTTGTGATTGTATGTCTAAAACCCAGTGACTGTATTCAATGCATACAATCACACAGTAAGATAGAGAGACACAGAAGAAAGCTACAAAAGATGCCAGCATGTTAAGTCATCAAACAAATTAGGCTTCATGAATATTATATTTTTCGTGAAGGCCTAAACTTAATGAAAGCACAAAACGCACGATGTTGATGTCAGAAGCACGTAAGATTTGTCTCTCATCTTTCATGAGACAGAAAGACAAGACGAACACATCTTTCATTAAATAGGATTTAACAGACTTTTAAGAGACTTCCGTTCAACACTCAAGTGTCAGGATGGTCTACCTGGAGGATGTTTCGGAGGTCAACGCCCCCGCGGCTCACTCCGCGTTGGAATGGGAATAGGTTCAATAACTTTGGTCACACGGCACGAGATCATGGATTTTTTTTTCATGATGTTGGTCCTCGTCACCGTCCAAGAGTGTTGAAAATTTGAAGCTGACTAAATGAGGCGTTCTCGAGTTATGAGCCAAATATAATAAAGAAAAAGCTGGAGGAAGAAAAATGACGAAAAAGTCGTACAACCTCATGAAAGTTCCCTTTCTGGGAAACATAATAATAATAATAATAAGAATAATAATAATAATAATAATAATAATAATAATAATAATTTGTCAGTAGTAGGAAAGTAGATGATTCACTCAGTATAAGAGCTTGAACCCACAGGGATTCTATTTAAATTTTTACAAAGATTAAACTTTGAAGCCAGTCACTTCACATTATGTTGTCGCCTCAAGATGGCGGCGTAGTTTAACTTACAGTCACCCATACTGAAGGATGAAGTGCGCAGTGTCCAGTCATCTTGACTTGAAGATGAAGGGAATAAAATGTAATGCACATTAATCCTGAATTATGGACGAAGTAAATACAGTGGAAGGGAGGCTGAAGGGAGGCTGAAGTGTTAGGTACAGTCATCCTGAACCAATGAATATCAGTGCGATGCCGTAAGGAATTCAATATTTCTTAATTTGAAAAATAGTTTCAAAAGACGTTTCGAAGCTTATGAGATAATTGCAACCTTAATTTTCATCACATAACAACTGTCGTATGAATACATAATATGATCTTCTGTATTACAGTTCGACCAGATGGATAAAACAATGTTACAGTGATCAACAGACTCTAGCATGTTGCAAAGTCCAATGACCGAGTTCTACAGGTTATACTTGTGCCTTGATCAGCTTGTACCCAAATGTCAGGTGGGATTATCTTGGATCCCATCAGAGAGTACGATCCTATTTGCAAGTCTATCTGTGACGTGGATAGTGTAGGAATAGCAGCTGCACAGAGATACAAATTGTATTGAACATGTGAAGCTTCAGATTAATAATGCGAACAGCGACATACGGACTCTCCTTACTGAAGACCATTGTTACACTAAAAACTGATAAGGGAAAAAAGCAGTTCATAAAATGAGACAGCGAAACATTTTTACAAATGCGATATATATATATATATATATATATATATATATATATATATATATATATATATATATATATATATATATATATGTCGTGCCGATTAGGTAAAACTGGTCAATTAGCAAGAACTCATCTAAAATTAAGTCCTTTCTAAAATTTTCTCTTATACTTTTAAAGATATATTTTTTCATTTATGTTAATGTAAGAATTTATAATTTTGTACCAAGAGAAACTTTGAAAACCTACCTAACCTTATTACAACAAGCGCAATTTAATTTAGCCTAACCCAACTAAATATATTTTAGATACGTTAACATTAATTTAATAATAAACAAACACAATGAAATATATTTTTTCGTTAGGTTCAGAATGATTTTGGCGAAATTATTGCATACACAAATTTTCAATTGTCTTATATGGCAAGATGAGCGTTGCTATTTAAGCCAAAATCGCAAGTTTTACCTAATCGGCACGACATATATATATATATATATATATATATATATGTCGTGCCGATTAGAAAAACTGTCAATTAGCAAGAACTCATCTAAAATTAGGTCCTTTCTAAAATTTTCTCTTATACGTTTAAAGATATATTTTTTCATTTATGTTAATGTAAGAATTTATAATTTTGTACCAAGAGAAACTTTGAAAACCTACCTAACCTTATTACAACAAGCGCAATTTAATTTAGCCTAACCCAACTAAATATATTTTAGATACGTTAACATTAATTTAATAATAAACAAACACAACGAAATATATTTTTTTCGTTATGTTCATAATGATTTTGGCGAAATTATTGCATACACAAATTTTCACTTGTCTTATATGGCAAGATGAGCGTTGCTATTTAAGCCAAAATCGCAAGTTTTACCTAATCGGCACGACATATATATATATATATATATATATATATATATATATATATATATATATATATATATATGTGTGTGTGTGTGTGTGTGTGTGTGTGTGTGTGTGTACTCACCTAATTGTACTCACCTAATTGTGGTTGCAGGGGTCGAGACTCAGCTCCTGGCCCCGCCTCTTCGCTGTCTGCTACTGGGTCTCTGCTCTCCCTGCTCCATGAGCTTTATCATACCGTGTCTTAAAACTATGTATGTGTGTGTGTGTGTGTGTGTGTGTGTGTGTAAGGGGGTGGAGCTGCCAGCCACATGGAGACCCAGAAGACCCGCAAATATGAAGGCCTTTCCCCTAGCTATAACTTCATCCAAATAGGGTCCTAGACCCTTGGAGCATTGGGCAAGTGTGCTCTAAAATTCTTCAAAGAACTGGGTGAAAAACTCATCATAGAAACCAAGGACAACAGGGCGGCCAGCTTCCTTTTTCAGAGACTCAGTGTTGCGACCCAGAGTGAAAATGCCTGCAGCATTCTGGGCACGCGGCCCACCGCCGGGGAGCTGGACGAAGTATTCGAGATGTAGCTCTGAGTTGTTATTTATGTTGTTTTACTCCCTATTGTATTTTTGTCAATGTATTTTGTCAATGTATTTTGTCTTTAAATAAAGTATATATAAAATATAGGGGAAGGTAGGAGAAAACAATTTTCAAACAACTTCGGGGAGAGCCTTGAGTTTTCCCTGAAGCAAGTTTATTATTTTCTCTGATAATAAGGGTCCCCAGGACAGTTCCAAACGGGGTACCTCCTTATATATATTATATATATATATATATATATATATATATATATATATATATATAAAAATTTATATATATATATATATATATATATATATATATATATATATATATATATATATATATTTTATATGGTACTCCTATATATATTATTTATATATATATATATATATATATATATATATATATATATATATATATATATATATATATATATATATATATATATATATATATATATATATATAAGAGAAGTGAATGTTCGGGTGTTGGCAAGAGGTGTGGGGTTAAAAGATAAAGAATCTAACACAAACTGGGAGTTGTCACAGTTGCTCTTTGCTGATGACTTTGTGCTTTTGGGGGATTCTGAAGAGAAGTTGCAGAGGCTGGTGGATGAGTTTGGTAGGGTATGCAAAAGAAGGAAATTAAAAGTGAATATACGAAAGAGTAAGATGATGAGGATAACAAAAAAATTAGATAACGGAAGATTGGATATCAGATTGGAGGGAGAGAGTATGGAGGAGGTGAATGTGTTCAGATATCTGGGAGTGGATGTGTCAGCAGATGGGTCTATGAGGTGAATCATAGAATTAACGAGGGAAAAAAGGTGAGTGGTGCACTGAGGAGCTTGTGGAGACAGAGAACTTTATCCATGAAAGGAAAGAGGGGAATGTATGAGAGTATAGTTTTACCAACACTCTAGTATGGGTGTTAGACATGGGTTGTGAATGTTGCAACAAGGAGAAGGCTGGAGGCAGTGGAGGTGTCGTGTCTGAGGTCAATGTGTGGTGTGAATATAATGCAGATAATACGTAGTTTGGAGATTAGGAGGCGGTGTGGGATTACCAAAAATATTATCCAGTGGGCTGAGGAGGGGTTATTGAGATGGTTTGGACATATAGAGAGGATGAAACAAAATAGAATGACTTCGAGAGTGTATAAATCTGCAGTGGAGGGAAGGCGGGGAAGGTGTCGGCCTAGAAAAGGTTGGAGGGAGGGGGTAAAAGAGGTTTTGTGTGAGAGGGGCTTGGCCTTCCATCAAGCGTGCGTGAGCGTGTTAGATAGGAGCAAATGGAGACAAATGGTTTTTATAACTTGACGTGCTGTTGGAGTGTAAGCAAGGTAACATTTATGAAGGGTTTCAGGAAACCGGCAGGCCAAACTTGAGTCCTGGAGATGGGAAGTACACTGCCGGCACTCTGAAGGAGGGGTGTTAATATTACAGTTTTGTAGCTGTAGTGTAAGCACGCCTCTGGCAAGACAGTGCTGGAGTGAGTGATGATGAAAGATTTTCTTTGTCGGGCCATCCTGCCTTGGTGGAAACGGCCTATGTGTTTATATATATATATATATATATATATATATATATATATATATATATATATATATATATATATATATATATATATATATATATATAATGTGTAAATTCAAGGATTATGTGGATTAAAATAAGGGTCGGATGCGAAAAGTGGGTTATAATAAGCGTGTATGCACCTGGAGAAGAGAGGAGTGTAGAGGGGAGAGAGATTTTGGGAGATGTTAAGCGAATGTATAGGAACTTTTGAACCAAGTGAGAGAGTAATTGTAGTAGGGGATCTAAATGCCAAAGTAGGAGGAACATGTAGAGAGGGTGTGGTAGGTAAGTTTGGGGTGC
Source organism: Cherax destructor (assembly GCA_009830355.1). Classification (NCBI taxonomy): domain Eukaryota; kingdom Metazoa; phylum Arthropoda; class Malacostraca; order Decapoda; family Parastacidae; genus Cherax; species Cherax destructor. Next base: position 6,048 of record WNWK01041834.1, on the reverse strand, counting down.
CAGGTGTAATGAAAATGGGAACCCTTTGATTGAACTTTGTATAGAAAAGGGTTTAGTTATAGGTAATACATATTTTAAGAAAAAGAGGATAAATAAGTATACAAGATATGATGTAGGGCGTAATGACAGTAGTTTGTTGGACTATGTCTTGGTAGATAAAAGACTGTTGAGTAGACTTAAGGATGTACATGTTTATAGAGGGCCACAGATATATCAGATCACTTTTAGTTGTAGCTAAAGTGGGAGTAAAAGGTAGATGGGATACAAGGAAAATAGAAGCAGTAAGTAAGAGAGTGGTGAAGGTTTATAAACTAAAAGAGGAGGCAGTTAGGGTAAGATATAAACAGCTATTGGAGGATAGATGGGCTAGTGAGAGTGTAGGCAATGGGGTCGAAGATGTATGGAGTAGGTTAAAGAATGTAGTGTTAGAGTGTTCAGCAGAAGTTTGTGGTTACAGGAAAGTGGGTGCGGGAGGGAAGAAGAGCGATTTGTGGAATGATGATGTAAAGAGAGTAGTAAGGGAGAAAAAGTTAGCATATGAGAGATTTTTACAAAGTAGAAGTGATGCAAGGAGGGAAGAGTATATGAAGAAAAAAAAGAGAGGTTAAGAGAGTGATCAAGCAATGTAAAAAGAGAGCAAATGAGAGAGTGGGTGAGATGTTATCAACACATTTTGTTGAAAATAAGAAAAAGTTTTGGAGTGAGATTAATAAGTTGAGGAAGCCTAGGGAACAAATGGATTTGACAGTTAAAAATAGGAGAGGAGAGTTATTAAATGGAGAGTTGGAGGTATCAGGAAAATGGAAAGAATATTTTGAGGAGTTGTTAAATGTTGATGAAGACAGGGAAGCTGTGATTTCGTGTATAGGGCAAGGAGGAATAACATCTTGTAGGAGTGTGGAAGAGCCAGTTGTGAGTGTGGGGGAAGTTCGTGAGGCAGTGGGTAGAATGAAAGGGGGTAAGGCAGCCGGAATTGATGGGATAAAGGTAGAAATGTTATAAGCAGGCGGAGATATAGTTTTGGAGTGGTTGGTGCTATTATTTAATACATGTATGGAAGAGGGTAAGGTACCTAGGGACTGGCAGAGAGCCTGTATTGTTCCTTGGTATAAAGGCAATGGGGACAAAAGAGAGTGCAAAAATTATAGGGGAATAAGTCTGTTGAGTATACCGGGTAAAGTGTATGGTAGAGTTATTATTGAAAGAATTTAGAGTAAGACAGAGAGCAGAATAGCAGATGAACAAGGTGGCTTTAGGAAAGGTAGGGGGTGTGTAGACCATGTGTTTGCAGTAAAACATATAGGTGAACAGTATTTGGATAAGGGTAAAGAGGTTTTTGTGGCATTTATGGATCTGGAAAACGCGTATGATAGGGTGGATAGGGGGGCAATGTGGCAGATGTTGCAGGTGTATGGAATAGGAGGTAGGTTACTGAAAGCAGTGAAGAGCTTTTATGAGTATAGTGTAGCTCAGGTTAGAGTGTGTAGGAGAGAGGGAGATTATTTCTCGCTAAAAGTAGGCCTTAGACAAGGATGTGTGATGTCACCGTGGTTGTTCAATATATTTATAGATGGGGTTGTAAGAGAAGTGAATGCGAGGGTCTTGGCAAGAGGTGTGGGGTTAAAAGACAAAAAATCAAATACAAAGTGGGAGTTGTCACAGATGCTTTTTGCTGATGACACTGTGCTTTTGGGAGATTCTGAAGAGAAGTTGCAGAGGTTGGTGGATGAATTTGGTAAGGTATGTAAATGAAGAAAATTGAAAGTGAATATAGGAAAGAGTAAGGTGATGAGGATAACAAAAATATTAGGTGACGAAAGATTGGATATCAGATTGGAGGGAGAAAGTATGGAGGAGGTGAATGTATTCAGATATTTGGGAGTGGACATGTCAGCAGATGGGTCTATGAAGAATGAGGTGAATCATAGAATTGATGAGGGGAAAAGGGTGAGTGGTGCACTTCTGAGTCTGTGGAGACAAAGAACTTTGTCCATGGAAGTAAAGAGGGGAATGCATGAGAGTATAGTTATACCAACACTCTTATATGGGTGTGAAGCATGGGTGATGAATGTCGCAAGGAGGAGAAGGCTGGAGGCAGTGGAGATGTCATGTCTGAAGTCAATGTGTGGTGTGAATATAATGCAGAGAATTCGGAGTTTGGAAATTAGGAGGAGGTGCGGGATTACCAAAACTATTATCCAGAGGGCTGAGGAGAGGTTGTTGAGGTGGTTCGGACATGTAGAGAGAATGGAACGAAATAGAAGGACCTCGAGAGTGTATAAATCTGTAGTGGAGGGAAGGCGGGGTAGGGGTCGCCCTAGGAATGGTTGGAGGGAGGGGGTAAAAAAGGTTTTGGGTGCGAGGGGCTTGGATTTCCAGCAAGCATGCGTGTGCGTATTTGATAGGAGTGAATGGAGACAAATGGTTTTTAATACTTGACGTGCTGTTGGAGTGTGAGCAAAGTAACATTTATGAAGGGATTCAGGGAAACCGGGAGGCAGGACTTGAGTCCTGGAGATGGGAAGTACAGTGTCTGCTCTCTGAAGGAGGGATGTTAATGTTGCAGTTTTATAACTGTAGTGTAAAGCACCCCTCTGGCAAGACAGTGATGGAGTGAATGATGATGAAAGTTTTTTTTTTCGGGCCATCCTGCCTTGGTGGGAATCGGCCGATGTGTTAATAAAATAAAATAAATATATATATATATATATATATATATATATACGGAATGAACATTTCTCAGTTTAGAAGTGACGGGATATTTCTTCCCCGACTATTGGGGAGTCATTGAAAGGATGAGGACAGACGAGGAAATTAATAAATTTTCTGTGAAAGAGGACCTCAATGGCTCTTAAGAGAGTCTTCATTACGATGAATGCAAGTTGAAGCTACTCAACGTGTCTCCAGGGTAATACGTATTGGTATTTACTACTATAGACAGTGGTCATATTCTCTCTACGTATCTTGTACGCTATTTACCACAGCCGCGTAGGGTTTCCCTTGTAGTATCCTGTCTCCTATTCAGTACTGCCAAGCAGGGGTTCTCTTACAGTCTTCCCTTCAGTACTGCTTAGTAGGGTTACCCATGCAGTCTCCCTTCAGCACTGCCTGGCAGGACTTCCCTTGCGCTATCCCCTTTATCCATTCATATCTTAAATTACTGCCTACTGACTCCCCACTCTAAAATATTCCTTTATCTCATCCCTCAATCACGTGATCGTCCTCCTTACACTCTTCCTCTCTCTCTTTTTTTCTTCTTTCCTTTCTTTCTTCTTTAACTCCTTATCTATCGTTATCTCTTCCTCCCTACCTCCTTCCCTCCCTTTCTCCGTAACTCCCTCCCTCGTCTCTATTGATGAGATGACGGTGTTCTTACAATAGGAAGGTGATATTACTAGACATCGGTAATGTTGTACACCAATAGTAATATTACGAAATTAACGTGATGTTCCTAGATGACTGTAATGTTAAACGATGATGGTGATGTTTCAAGATGGTAACGATACAAGATGACGGTGATGGTATTTGATGAGAGTGATGTTACAAAATAACCCTGATGCTACAATCTCATAAGATGATGGTGAAATTACGTTATGATCGCGATGCTACAAGATGATGTTACCAAACCAAAGTGCCATTACACTATGACTATGAAGATAAAATTAGAAGATGAAGGCCACATCTTTGTCAGCGTTGCCACATCACTGAGTCTAGTACAAATACAAATACAAATATTTATTTCTTTGCAAGTTTACAATGTGATTGACTTGTTGAAAGGATTCATGTTTACATAGATAGTTTACAGTGTGTAATTACAATAATGAGTTGCAGTGCAAAGAGAACAACCATCATGCCTTTTCATTATTGACAGACTAAATTTAATGGCTTACAGACTACTGATAAAGCAGCAGTCAGTATTGCGCTGATCCACAATAGTAGAGTCAATGACTAACACCCTTTCAAATACGTATGTCTTGAACATTACCGTCATGCTGGGGCCCCGTCGTAGGGACGGCTCTCTAAAGCGAGTCGACATTTGGAAAAAAAGTGTTTTGCAATGCTCATTGATAAAGTAAACAATATTTGTATGGAGTCAAACAATAAAGGGATGGGACGCTGTCAGAGTTAATATAACAAGAAATATTCTTAACTTGCATTATAAACCTCTTCTAGACTCTACAAAAATCATTGTTACGTAGGTTTTAGTAAAACAATTTCCGAATGAAATAGAACACACTGAGTAGCATCGACTGCGCCTTGAACTACGAATTGGTGAGGAGACGAGGCAGAACTGACTCATATCCTCATATCCATATCATACGAGACTCAAGGAGCAGTGTTTTATATTATTGTGACCAAGAACAAGTGGTATTGATCAATAACAACACTGCGTCATGGGTTTTCGCTCACCATGAGGCGGGCGAGAACAGCATGGGTTCGATGGGTTCGAATTCTTGGCTAGTCGCAGTGTTGTTATTTATATATATATATATATGCAAATAACGTGTTTAGCTGTTACTGTACCATACATTGACAGGTACACAAGATTACGGGATAACATAGGTAGTGGTGTTAAAGGATATTAGTAGAAATTTGGATAATAGAAATATTATCGGAATGGTATTGAAGATTCCCAAGTAAGGCATAGTAACATACACTGAGAAGGGTAATAGACAATATTCTGGAAGAGATACTTCTGAGTACCCCTGGGAACATTCGAGTACCCCAGTGGAGGACATTTAAATGGACAAAGAACATATTCTATTCCTTTTATTAATTAAAAAGGTTACACAGAATAATAGCAATCCATATGTATAGTATCCAATGAGAAAAGTAATTTCTCAAATCACATGACCTTGTTACAAGCGGCTAGAAAAAAACCTTGGGGCTGGCTATTATATCTTCTAATTTCATACTTGACTTCTCAAAACCCTCCAATCCCATACATAAGAAGAAGAACATAAGAAAGAAGGAACACTGCAGCAGGCCTACTGGCCCATGCGAGGCAGGTCCAAATCTCCAACGGCTTAAGCCAATGCCCCGACCCAGCCAGGTCAGGTTACATTCACTTAAGGAAGGAGCACTGCATCTGACCTAGTAGCACAACCTAGTCAGGACCAATTCACACCCAACCGCACCCACTCATATAATTGTCCAGCCGACCACCTGGTCAGGTCACTTCCACTTAAGGAATTAGTACAGGTCAGGTTACATTCACTTAAGGAAGGAGCACTGCATCTGACCTAGTACAAGCTCACACCCATCCACACCCACTCATGTATTTATCTAACCTATTTTTAAAACTACACAACGTCTTAGCATCTATGACGGTACTCGGGAGTTTGTTCCACTCATCCACAACTCTATTACCAAACCAGTGCTTTCCTATATCCTTCCTGAATCTGAACTTTTCCAACTTGAAACCATTGCTGCGAGTCCTGTCTTGGTTGGATATTTTCAGCACGCTATTTACATCCCCTTTGTTTATTCCTGTTTTCCATTTGTACACCTCAATCATATCCCCCTAATTCTACGCCTTTCTAGAGAGTGCAGATTCAGGGCCCTCAGTCTATCCTCATAGGAAGATTTCTGATACATGGGATCAACTTTGTCATCCTCCTCTGTACGTTTTCCAGTGCATTTATATCCATTCTGTAATACGGTGACCAGAACTGTGCAGCATAATCTAAATGAGGCCTAACCAAAGATATATAGAGTTGAAGAACAACCTGAGGACTTTTGTTATTTATACTTCTTGATATGAAGCCAAGGATTCTGTTAGCTTTATTGCGAACACTTATGCACTGTTGTCTAGGCTTCAGATTACTACTAACCAGAACTCCTAAATCCTTCTCGCAATTACAAGTAATAAGATCTATATTATTCAGCTTATATGTGGCATGGTTATTGTCCTGCCCAACATTTAGAACTTTGCATTTGTTTACATTAAACTGCATCTGCCACTTCTCCGACCACTGCATCAGTCTATTCAAATCATCCTGGAGTGCTCTAATGTCCTCGTTTGAATGAATTGGACGGCCTATTTTG
>WNWK01041833.1:0-16265 GCA_009830355.1 Cherax destructor | reverse complement strand
GTGAATGGCTGTGTAACCTGGGATGGCATAGATACCTGTAGTATCAGGCTTTAGCCAGGTCTCAGTGAGTGTGATGATTGACATATTGGACTGTAGGGTTTGGGAGTAGTGCTGTGAGGTCATCATAATGTTTGCTCAACGATCTAACATTGTAATTGAAGATAGTTAAGTTATTGTTGGCTCTGAGTAATGTCTTTGCTTGATCAGCTGTGTAATAGTTACAATTGCTGTTGGAGTCATGTAAGTCATTTAATAATAGGTTGATATCAGGATCAATGCCTGTAATCATATGGATTAATGTGATTCTATAACTAGACTTGGGAACAATAGATTATGATAACTTAATGATATGGTATTAGATTAAAGTCTTACTTGCTAATGGATTAACACAATTATGTGCAAGTGTTTACAGGAATTTTTACAGTGATATAGGATATTTGAAAATGTTAATGATATACTAATTTAACTGTCTAATGATTGGTTAGAACAACTTCAATGACTAGTATTAAATTGGTATGGAAAAATAAATTTTTGATTCAATGTGGCACTGGTTGAAACTTTAGTATATGAAAGGCAATAAGAGGTTAATGAATGCAAAGAGCTATTGAACTAGAAGTTAAAATAGATTTGACTAATATTAAAAGTAGTTTTGATTAAATTGAAGTTAATAAAGTGACTGAAGTTGGCTAATGGTAAAAGGTATTTATAAGATATAAGTAAATGATTGCACTTATCAGGTAGTTGCTTATAAAGGAAATATTAAGTAAGTCACATATACAATGAGGTAGTTGTTAGAATATATGAATACAATTAAGCAAATAAAGTGACTGAATGAAGCTAGCTGGCCCAGTGGCTTACACGACGGTCTGGAGTTTTGAGACTCTGTGACCGCAGGTTCGAACTATACACGTAAGTGACACTGGTCTATAGTTTAGTGCCTCATGTGTGTGTGTGTTTTACACCATAACAAATTATACAGTACTGATATCCTCTATTGTATTCAAGCAACAAGAGGAGATGATGTAAGATAGTACATAAGTACAGTAAATCCTTGATTTAATGCACTTTGGACATACCTGGAGTATACCTGGAGAGAGTTCCAGGGGTCAACGCCCCTGCGGCCCAGTCTGTGACCAGGCCTCATATATACATAGGAGACAAAATCTGCTGGGTTATTTGCTTTGAAAATAACAAAATACATGGGTTACATAATTGTCTGATATTATTTCAGTCTTGGCAAAATAATCTCATCCCTATCTACACAGTTGCCATTACCAGCAACCCATTTCCCTCTGTTAGTCCCTTAAGTCAAATGTTTACTGTGTCATGTTGGTAAACAATTGTAATGATGGTTGTTATGGGACACACTTTTAATGTCTTTTATATTATTATTTTTTTTTATTGTTAACACATAGGCCGTTTCCCACCAAGGCAGGGTGGCCCGACAAAGAAAAACTTTCATCATCACTCACTCCATCAGTGTTTTGCCAGAGGCACACTTACACTACAGCTACAAAACTGCAACATTAACATCCCTCCTTCAGAGTGCAGACACTGTACTTTCCATCTCCAGGAATCAAGTCCGGCCTGCCGGTTTCCCTGAAACCCTTCATAAATGTTACCTTGCTTACACTCCAACAGCACGTCAAGTCCTAAAAACCATTTGTCTCCATTCGCTCCTATTTAACACGCTCACGCACGCTTGCTTGAAGTCCAAGCCACTCGCACACAAAACCTCCTTTACCCCCTCCCTCCAACCTTTTCTAGGCTGACCCCTACCCCGCCTTCCCTCCACTACAGATTTATACACTCTTGAAGTCATTTTATTTTGTTCCAACCTCTCTACATGTCTATTTATAAGGCAGGTGACAGGTCCTTAGCTTCGAACTATAGACCAATAAGCCTTACCTCCATAGTTGGTAAATTTATGGAATCAATAATTGCCGAGGCATTCAGAGCCATCTTGAAAAGCATAAATTGATTAATGAATCTCAACACGGTTTTACTAAGGGGCGTTCCTGTCTTACAATTTACTAACTTTTTCACTAAGGTGTTTGAGGAGGTAGATCATGGTAATGAATATGATATTGTGTATATGGACTTCAGTAAAGCTTTCGATAAAGTTCCACATCAGAGGCTACTGGGAAAACTTAAGGCACACGAAATAGGAGGAGAAATTTTTTCCTGGGTAGAGGCATGGTTGACAAATAGGCGGCAGAGAGTTTGCATAAATGGAGAGAAATCAGAATGGGGGCGCATCTCAAGCGGTGTTCCACAGGGGTCAGTTTTGGGCCCCTGTTGTTTACAATTTACATAAACGACATAGATGAGGGAATAAATAGTAACATAAGTAAATTTGCTGATGACACCAAAATAGGCCGTTCAATTCATTCAAATGAGGACATTAGAGCACTCCAGGATGATTTGAATAGACTGATGCAGTGGTCGGAGAAGTGGCAGATGCAGTTTAATGTAAACAAATGCAAAGTTCTAAATGTTGGGCAGGACAATAACCATGCTACATATAAGCTGAATAATGTAGATCTTATTACTTGTGATTGCGAGAAAGATTTAGGAGTTCTGGTTAGTAGTAATCTGAAGCCAAGACAACAGTGCATAAGTGTTCGCAATAAAGCTAACAGAATCCTTGGCTTCATATCAAGAAGTATAAATAATAGAAGTCCTCAAGTTGTTCTTCAACTCTATATATCTTTGGTTAGGCCTCATTTAGATTATGCTGCACAGTTCTGGTCACCGTATTACAGAATGGATATAAATGCACTGGAAAACGTACAAAGGAGGATGACAAAGTTGATCCCATGTATCAGAAATCTTCCCTATGAGGATAGACTGAGGGCCTTGAATCTGCACTCTCTAGAAAGACGTAGGAATTAGGGGGATATGATTGAGGTGTATAAATGGAAAACAGGAATAAATAAAGGGATGTAAATAGCGTGCTGAAAATATCCAGCCAAGACAGGACTCACAGCAATGGTTTCAAGTTGGAAATGTTCAGATTCAGGAAGGATATAGGAAAGCACTGGTTTGGTAATAGAGTTGTGGATGAGTGGAACAAACCCAGTACCGTCATAGATGCTAAGACGTTGTGTAGTTTTAAAATAGGTTAGATAAATACATGGGTGGGTGTGGATGGGTGTGAGTTTGGACCTGACTAGCTTTTACTACCAGGTCAGTAGCTATACTAATTCCTTAAGTGGAAGTGACCTGACCAGGTGGTCGGCTGACCAGGTGGTAGGCTAGACAATTATATGAGTGGGTGTGGGGTGTGAGTTGGTCCTGACTAGCTTGTGCTAGGTCAGATGCAGTGTCCTTCCTTAAGTGAATGTAACCTGACCTGGCTGGGTCGGGCATTGGCTTAAGTCGTTGGAGATTTGGACCTGCCTCGCATGGGCCAGTAGGCCTGCTGCAGTGTTCCTTCTTTCTTATGTTCTTATGTTCTTTAACCATCTTAATAACCCCTCCTCAGCCCTCTGGATAATAGTTTTGGTAATCCCACACCTCCTCCTAATCTCCAAACTACGGATTCTCTGCATTATATTCACACCACACATTGACCTCAGACATGACATCTCCACTGCCTCCAGCCTTCTCCTTGTTGCAACATTCACAACCCATGTCTCACACCCATACAAGAGAGTTGGTATAACTATACTCTACATTCCTCTTTGCTTTCATGGATAAAGTTATCTGTCTCCACAAGCTCCTCAGTGCACCACTCTCTTTTTTCCCATCATTAATTCTATGATTCACCTCATCCTTCATAGACCCATCTGCTGACACATCCACTCAGAAATATCTGAACACATTCACCTCCTCCATACTCTCTCTCCCTCCAATCTGATATCCAATCTTCCGTTATCTAATTTTTTTATCCTCATCACCTTACTCTTTCCTATATTCACTTTTAATTTCCTTTTACATTCCCTACAAAACTCATCCACCAACCTCTGCAACTTCTCTTCAGAATCCCCCAAAAGCACAGTGTCATCAGCAAAGAGCAACTGTGACAACTCCCAATTTGTGTTAGATTCTTTATCTTTTATCCCCACACCTCTTGCCAACACCTACATACTCTAACCTGAGCCTCGCTATCCTCGTAAAAAAATTTCATAGCTTTCAATAACCTACCTCCTATTCCATACATTTGGAACATCTGCCACATTGCCCCCCTATCCACCCTATCATATGCCTTTTCCAAATCCATAAATGTCACAAACACCTCTTTACCCTTATCTAAATATTGTTCACCAATATGTTTCACTGCAAACACTTGGTCTACACACCCCCTACTCTTCCTAAAGCCTCCTTGTTCATCTGCTATCCTGCTCTCTGTCTTACTCTTAATTATTTCAAGAATAACTCTACCATACACTTTACTAGGTACTATACTCAACAGACTTATTCCCCTATAATTTTTACACTCTCTTTTGTCCCCTTTGCCTTTATACAAAGGAACTATGCATGCTCTCTGCAAATCCCTATGTACCTTACCCTCTTCCATACATTTATTAAACAAAAACACTAACCACTCCAAAACTATATCCCCACCTGCCTCTAACATTTCTATTTTTATCCCATCAATCCCAGCTTCTTTACACCCCTTTCATTCTACTCACTGCTTCACGAACTTTCCCCACACTCACAACTGGTTCTTCCTCACTCCTATAAGATGTTATTCCTACTTGCCCTATACACGAAATTACAGCTTCCCTATCTTCATCAACATTTAACAATGCCTCAAAATATTCCCTCCATCTTCCCGATACCTCTATCCATTTAATAACTCTCCTCTCCTATTTTTAACTGACAAATCCATTCTTTCCCTAGGCTTTCTCAACTTTTTAATCTCACTCCAAATCTTTTTCTTATTTTCAACAAAATTTGTTGATAACATCTCACCCACCCTCTCATTTGCTCTCTTTTTACATTGCTTCACCACTCTCTTAACCTCTCTTTTTCTCTCCATATACTCCTCCCGCCTTGCATCACTTCTACTTTGTGAAAACCTCTCATATGCTAACTTTTTCTCTCTTACTCTTCTCTTTACATTATCATTCCACCAATCGCTCTTCTTCCCTCCAGCAACCACTTTCCTTTAACCACAAACTTCTGCTGAACACTCTAATACTATATTCTTAAACTTACCCCATACCTCTTCTACCCCATTGCCTATAGTCTCACTAGCCCATCTGTCCTCCAACAGTTGTTTATATCTTACCCTTACTGCCTCCTCCTTTAGTTTATAAATCTTCACTTCTCTCTTACTTGCTGTTTCCATTCTCCTTGTATCCTATCTACCTTTTACTCTCACTGTAGCTACAACTAAAAAGTGATCTGATATATCTGGCCCCTCTATAAACATGTACATCCTGAAGTCTACCCAACAGTCTTTTATCTACCATTATGTAGTCCAACAAACTACAGTACTGTCATTTCGCCCTAAATCATATCTTATATACTGTAATGTCTGCCACTCATTATTTCTCTCTAGTTCCAGGTCAATGCTCACAAAAAGTGGACTTTAGAACAGCCAACAATCAGTTTTGTACTGACAGCACTGTATGTTGGCTGGCCTAATGGTCCATACAGCAGTCAGGATAAGAACGGAATCTACATTGTGCCCTACAGTGATCACTCATCCTACCCAGAATTGCTGGAGATGGTGGCTCGGTTAGCACCCCGTGAAGTAGTACCTATAGTGCAGCATAAATCCCCTAAAGGTTGGTGGGCAAATTCAAATGCTCCTGATCAAGCAGTGAGAACAGACATGTCCGTGTATAAGGATTTGCTGACCTCCCCACCACCGGAGCCAGTAATAGTGCCTGAGGCTATAGAAGATTTAATGCGCAAGGGAGGCCCATTTTCTTTAACCCACCAGCCTCGTCGGTGTGGCCTGCATCGCGCTCTCACTCCCAAATCTAGAAGAACCATGGGTGTAGTATTTACTTCTCCTGATCGCCCATTTTCATCACCTTCACAGCACACTGTATCGCCTACACCCTCTTCAGTTTCTACCTTAGATGTTATCATACCTGACACACACACGGCAGACCACAGTGATTTTTCACCTGTTGCAAAAAGCTCACCAGACTCTAAGTTACTACAGTCTATTAATGGAAGACAACTAGATATACAAAATCTCAATGAAGAGGTTCCAGAGAATTCAAAACTGGAAGATAAGCCTTCTCAGTCAAGAGTTTTACCAGCTCCACAATCTTCACTACAAGTATCAAATGCTACCTGTAAACAGTGTTCAGTCAACTCTGATAATGGAACACCTTCCAAGAAGCAAAAAATTAGTGAAGTATCACATGATCCAAAACCAAATGGTGACCTCCCATCAACTTTTTCTCCTGTAACTAAGGCTAGAAATACACAAGTCGGTTCTCTCAGTAGCAGCAGAGAAACCCCTGAAGAAGCTTTGAGTAGAGAACGTAAGTTTTGGGGTGAAGTAAGCTGTGTCATTGATGTCAGCTCAGTGTGATCGACTTAGCAATGAAGAGACTGCAGATAATTGATTTCTCAACCTTGGCAGACGATACTTGGGAAGTGTATAGATCTCTTGACCATCTTTTACGTTTACTATAAAACTTGAAATTACAAAAACACCCTTTTAACAAATGTAGTCAAAATAATTTTGTTTCGTTCTAACTTCACAAGTTAAATTTTATGTTTGTGGAAATTTATCTCTATATATCATGTGTTTATTACTAAATTTAGAAGAAAGACTTTCGCTTTTCTTTTTAGGTCACCCTGCCTCAGCGGGATGCAACTGGTATGTGCTTATGTGAGTTACGAATATTGCAAGTTAAAGCACATACTGTCATGTGTTAATGTGAGTTATACAAATATTGCAAATTGAAGCACATAGTGCTGCAACATAAGTGTGAAATGTAAACCTATTAAAAATGTTGTATGTACACTCTTATAAACTTGTACTCATATTCATTATAGACTTACTTTTATTTTCATGTCTGTTACTTAATGTGGTATTTCATGAATAGATGGAAGTATGGACTGGTACTGTAGTTATGTTCCTGTCATGTAGCAGGTCCAGCATTGGACCTCCTACATATTGGCACCACACTTTAAGTCCCTGACCATTCTTCTGTTTATTCAGTGACAGTCATTTAATACACCCTATCTTGTTTGTGTGCAAGATTTACTAGTTCTTATTCATGTTTATTTCCTCTTATCTCAATGAGGAAGTGAAACAAAATTTTTCCTCCATAAGCCATACGTGTCCCAAGAGGGGACTAAAATGCCTGGAGCAGGGGAGAGACTGCAGATAATTATGATTTCTCAACCTTGGCAGAAGATTCTTGGGCAGTGTATAGATCTCTTGACCATCTTTTTATTTTTACTGTAAACCTTGAAATTACATTAGTACACCTTTTACAAATGTAGTCAAAATAATTTTGTTTCATTCTAACTTCTCATGTTAAATTTTATGTTTGTGGAAATTTATCTCTATATATCATGTGTTTATTACTAAATTTAGAAAGAAAGACTTTCGTTTTCCTTTTTTAGGTCACCTTCCTCAGCGGGATACAACTGGTGTGTTAAAAAACATATGTGTTTATGTGAGTTATACAAATATTGCAAATTGAACCACATCTCTTTTATCCCCCTTCCCTTTATATAAAGGAACTATACATGCTCTCTGCCAATCCTTAGGTACCTTCCCCTCTTTCATACAGTTATTACAAAAATGCCAACCACTCCAACACTATAACCCCCTCCCCCTGTTTTTAACATTTCTGTCATGATCCCGTCAGTTCTAGCTGCTTTACCCAATTTCATTCTACGTAATGCCTCACGCTCCTCCCCCACACTCACATCCTTCTCTTTTTCACTCCTAAACAATGTTATACCTCCCTGGCCAGTGCATGAAATTACCGCCTCCCTACTACATATACAGAACATTAAACTCCAGTATAAAACCCTCCACTTAAACTTTCCTTGATTGCTGCACAAGAACGCACATTCACAATTCAAGGTATAAGGCTCTCTTTGACATCCCTAGTGTCAGTGTCACACTATGCAAAAATGCAATGTTCATAAAGGACCCAAAGATCTGGAATTCACTACCTGAACCGGTAAAAGATCCCCTGACTACAGTGGTACCCCGGTTTACGATGGTCCCCAAACTCACCCTTTTATGTAAGTTTATTTTTTTAAATGCTTTTGTAAGTGTAATTTTGGGGGTCTAAAAGGACTAGTCTATTTTACAACTTTTCTTAAGGAGATAAATCGTTGAATGGCACTGAACAGCATTCTGGAATGAAATATAACGGGTACCACTGTACTTATAAATTTAGGACTTTGCTTAAAAATTGTCTCATCTCTCAATACTAACCAAACCAACCAAAACAACTTCTAATCAGTTACTATATTATGTATATAAACATCTGCCAATCCATGAAATATTAATGCTTGAACCATTAATTGTAATATTGTTTTTATTATGTGTAACTTAGAGATTATTATTCTTATAAACCTCCACCTTGACTACCTCGCATTAGTATTAAGATTAAATAAAGATTTTAATGAAAGTTAACCACTCTTATCTTGTCTAGATTTAAGTAGTTATTATGAACTAGGATTAGCCTGCCCGAAATGCCCTGGCACGATTGTGGCTTTCTTTGTACTAAACAAACCAAAACTGTAATTACACATTGTAACCTTTACAAAGAAGTGAAATCTTTATTCTTATAAGAGAAACTTTCGTTTTTCTTTTTTGGGCCACCCTGCTTCGGTGGGATACAGCCAGTGCATTGAAAGAAAGAAAGATCTTGTTTATGATAGCTGTTATTCTTGTAATACAGTGGTACCCCGAGTTTCGAACACTCCCAATTTGCCCTATTATGTAAGTTTATTATTGTAAGTGCTTTTATAAGTGTATTTTTGGGGGTCTGAAACAGACTAATCTAATTTACATTATTCCTAATATGAATAAATTCGTTTGGTAACAGCACTTGAACACCATTCTGGAATGAAGAATGTTTGAAACTCAGGGTTCCACTGTATTTTATTTCCATTTGAGTCCTGATAAAAGACTAAGCTATGAGAAGGTAGTCCCCTAAACCCTTAAGACATAGGACTTTTCCTTGTGAGCTGTGCATGTAGGAGGAGCACATGTGGTTAGACAGAACATAATGACTTAATTTTTAGGTACAAAAAAGTATTGTAGTATTAACTCTTAATTCCTCAATGACATCTTAGAAAAATACATTTATTGTAAATCCCAATAGATGTTGCTGTTATATTTTGATTACCTAATTGCCGTTCCTTGCTGCTCTTGTCCTGACCCAGAGAATGTACAGAGATCTTTCTCGGCACACATAAGTACAGTGGACCCCAGGATTACTGTGAGGGAAAAGTCCATAGATAGGAGTAATGAAAGTGTGAAGGTATGTACTGTATAGTGATAGTTGGGTGGTAGTCTGCTTGTTGAGGTGGGGTGAGTGTCTAGCTCCCGCTGTCCCCCCCCCCATCCTTTTCTACCCAGTGAGAGGTGAAGTGCTAGGCTCTGGCCACAGGTTATTCACTCGACTGGCACTCCGACTCCACTGTAAGTCTTCATAGCTACTCCTATATTTTATGTTAAGAGCTTCACTCGTGATTTTGGGAACTTGATTCTGCTCTGCCCTGCCTTGTCTTATTGTAAAGTAAATTGTTTCAGTCTCACCATTTCTTTTAAAGACCTTATGCCTACTATGAGAATGATTATTAGAATGGTGAGTAATTGTCTTGTACAGTGTCCCTCGTCGCAAAATTGTTCCAGAATGCTGCTCAGTGCCATTTCACAATTACTCCTAGAAATAATGTCAGTAGTTGTCTATCAGACCCCAAAATACATTTCAACACACTTACGAAAATAGACTTCATAAATGTTTGAGTTTGGAGATGCACGAAAACCAAGGGACCACTGTACTTTCTTTCCCAGCCTTAGGAACCAGTGTGGGTCATCTGGCTCAAAGCAGAGTGTGAGTGGAAGGAGTTCTCAACTGAGACCAGAGACAGAATTGCCAACAGTTTCCCTTCAACTGTGGTTCAACTAGAGGCCAAAACCCAGGCAACTGTTCACCCACGGACGAAACCTGAGTCCCTGGTACATTGGACAACTACTGGAGTTTCTAACGTGGTTTTAGAAGCATATGACAACTGAGTGAGTTTTGAAACATCTGTCGACCGAGTGGTTGTTGACACTTACGACGATTCATTTAACACCAGCAAGGAGTTCAGAAAAGGAAATCAGAGCTTGTGTCAAGAACATCGACACATACATTAATAAACTTCCATCTGTACATAGCTGCTTCAACTAAGTTTTATTTTTCTATTTTCATTTTTCATTTTGATTTAAGATAGGATTTTGATATTCATGTTTAAGAATTTATTATTTTCATAGCTTATTCTATTACATAGTGTTTAGTTTCATTGTTATTATTGTCTTTTTCCATTCTTATAATTTTCCTAAGGAGGAGCCAGCCTTGATTCATCTTGGGTTCAAGATTGAACCAGGACTGAGAAAAAAAACTTCACAATTACGATGGCATCGGATTACGCTAAATTCGGAAAATGATACATTTTTCCGTAAATATAATGGTTCGGTAAATGATGATCCGCTCGGAAAACGCTATTCGTCTTGGACGCGTACACATGCCCTGGGACGGCACAACGCTCCATCCAGAGTCAGTGTGCCATTGTTTACCAGCGAGTGAGCGCCACCCACGCATTCATACCAGATATGTTGTCATTATTTCATTGTTTTTAGTGCTTGCAATTGCTAAATAAGCCACCATGGGTCCAAAAAAAGCTCCTAGTGCCAGCCCTGTGGTAAGGAAAGTGAGAAATACAGTAGAAGTGAAGAAGAAGATAATAGCAAAATATGAAAGTGGAGTGGGTATCTCTGAGCTGGGCAGGCTGTATGGCAAAGTCTGCTCAACCATCGCTACCATTGTGGTCAAGGGAAATAAAATCAAGGAAGCTGTTGTTGCGAAAGGTGCAAATATGATCACAAAACAGAGATCGCAAGTACTGGAAGATGTTGAGACTTTGTTGTTGGAGTGGATCAACTAGAAACAATTAGCAGGAGATAGTGTTACGCAGGCGATAATATCTGAAAAAGCAAGGCAGTTGCATGATGATCTCGTCAAGAAAATGCCTGCAAAGAGTGCTGAAGTGAACGAATTTAAAGACAGCAAAGGCTGATTTGACAAAGTGCGGCTTAAAAATATGTTCAGGAATTCAAGGGATACATAGAGGCTGAACAATTCAAACCCCAACAAGTGTTCAGTTGTGACGAACAGGCCTGTTTTGGAAGAAAATGCCAAACAGGACCTTCATTACACAGGAGGAAAAGGCACTGCCAGGACACAAGCCTATGAAAGACTGGCTAACTCTTATGTTGTGTGCTAATGCTAGCGGGGATTTTAAAGTGAAGCCTTTAGTGGTGTATCACTCTGAAAATCCCCAAGTTTAAGAGATGCAATGTCGCCAAGACTAATTTGTGTGTGATGTGGAAGTCTAACAATAAGGCATGGGTCACTAGGGAAATTTTCTTTGATTGGTTCCATGAAGTGTTTGGCCCAAGTGTGAAGAAATATCTCGAGGAAAATAATTTGCCACTTAAGTGCCTTCTGATAATGGACAATGATCCTTGTCATCCACCAGACTTGGAAGAGCAAATTGTGCAGGACTTTAAGTTCATCAAAGTGAAGTTCTTGCCCTCTAATACCACTCCTCTCCTCCAGCCCATGGACCAGCAGGTCATTTCAAACTTTAAAAAACTCTACACCAAAGCAGTGTTTCAAAAGTGCTTTGAAGTGACCACAGACATTAATTTGACCCTAAAACAGTTTTGGAAAGATCATTTCAATATCCTGCATTGTGTAAACCTTATAGGTAAGGCTTGGGAGGGAGTGACTACCAGGACTTTGAACTCTTCCTGGAGAAAATTGTGGCCAGACTGTGTCCCAGAGAGGGATTTTGAAGGTTTAGGGGATGAGCCTCAGAACCCTGAGGCTGAGCCTGTTGTGGAAGAAATTGTGGCACTGGGCAAGTCCATAGGGTTGGATGTTAGTACCGAGGATGTGGAACAGTTGGTGGAGGAGGACAATGAAGAGATAACCACTGAAGATCTGCAAGAGCTTCAACAGCAACAGCAACAACAGACCACAGTTCAGGAAAATGGTTCAGAGGAGGAGGAACAGAGATAGAGGAAGGTGCCTTCTTCAATGATTAAGAAGATTTGTGGAATGTGGAGCAGGGTGCAAGGCTTTATGGATGAATTTCACCCTAACAAAGCTGTTGCAGGCCATGCTGGCAACATGTACAATGACAATGTGGTGTCCCATTTCTGGGATGTTTTAAAGAAACGCCAGACACAGAGCTCCTTGGACAGATTTTTGGTTAGAGAGGGCTCCAGTGACTCTCAACCTGGTCCTAGTGGCATTAAAAGAAAAAGGCCAGTAACCCCAGAAAAGAACTTGGTACCTGCAGTGTTAATGGAAGGGGATTCCCCTTCCAAACACTAGCATACTACTCCTTCCTCCCCCCTCCTCCCATCTTCCCCACATCAACAACTCTTCAATAAAGGTAAGTGTGAAGTTAATACACTGTTGTATGTATTAGTTGTAATTTATATATACATGTACTGTGTAAGTTAATGTGTAAAAATATTTATTTTAATACTTTTGGGTGTCTGGAACGGATTAATTTTATATTTACATTATTTCTTATGGGGAAAATAGATTCGGATTACGTTATTTTCGGTTTACGATAAGCCCTCTGGAACGGATTAATATTGTAATCCGGGGGCCCACTGTACAATAAAGCACCTATATTACTGGGAATGGAAGAAGTCCCTTGATTTGTATTCTCTGGAATGCAGGCGAGAAAGATACATGATAATGTACACTTGGAAAATCCTAGATGGATTATTACCAAACTTTCACATGAAAATCACTCCCTACGAAAGCAAAAGACTCGGCAGGTGATGTAACATTTCTCCAATGAAAAGCAGGGCGCCATGAGCACACTAAGAGACAACACAATAAGTGTCAGGGCCCAAGACTGTTCAACTGCCACCCAGCATACATGAGGGGATTACCAATAGATCCCTGGCTGTCTTCAAGAAGGCACTGGACAGACACCCAAAGTCAGTACCTGATCAGCCGGGCTGTGGTTCTTACATTGGTTTATGTGTGGCCAGCAGTAACAGCCTGGTTGATCAGATGCTGATCCACCATGAGACTTGGGCCAGGGGGGGTATTGACTCTCAAAACCCTCTCCAGGTATCCCTGGTTCTTTGTATACAACTTTGGTTGTGACACATTTCTAGTAAAAACAAAGAAATTGTTTTCTGCTGGGACCCTGGTCATGTTGGTGTTCAGGGAACGAGCAGGTGGACTCTGCTTCGCGGTCACCGGTACATGACCTTCCAGTTTCCTATAGAGGTATTCCATTCTCAGACTATTTTGCTCTAATCTTTAACCACCTTCGCAGCCTTTGGAAACATCGTTGGTCTGAGTTGATTCATAACAAATTATATTCTATCAAGCAGTGTTTAGGGTCCTGGCCTTCTTCTCATCATCATTGTCATGACTGGGAAACTACACTTGCCTCTTTGCATCGGACATACATCTCACTCATGGGTATCTCATGGAGAGGTGCCCAGTTCCGCTCTGTGCGAATTATCAAGTTCTAGTTTCAGTTTGCCACATTCTGTTGGACTATCCTGTCTATTAGTGAGCAAACAGAAATTACTTCCAATGTTGTCACTGCTTGAACACCCTTACTTTATCTTCCCTCCTCACTAATGGCCCCACCTTTGGCACAGACTCCCTCTTTGACCTTTTGATAGCAACAGATTTATTGCATGACCTTTGATTGTACTTTCTTTAGCACTCCACACCGCCCTCACAAACTCTACCTCCATTATACTCCCAACCCTGTGACCCTGGTGAGTTTAATGCTTGGTCTTGATTATAATAATAATAATCTAACATAGTGGTAGTGGAACGAATCTTAGAGTGGCCTTAAGGAAGGCGTGTAGAAGGGCAGAGTCTGGCCAACCTGCCGCGCCACATAGTGAGTGTCATCTGCACAACACTGTAGGTCAACACTCCACTGTCTCCATCAATAACTCGCCAACACAATACCACTACTGTTGATTTGTAAAAATAATTATTAAACATAAGTTAAGATTGTATATACATAAATGGGCTGAATGCTTAAATTACTTTGCTGAATTTAGTTACAGTAGCAAGTAACAAGCAAACAAGTACCTGGACACCAAAATTACGTTAATTCTAATTACTCAATTACAATCAAAGTATGCAATAGATCATCTTTTGTGACATTACAGTGACTATGGAAATTTGTATGGACTGCCTTTGTGAGTTGCTCACCCTGGCAAGTACTGTTGACACAGACATCCTGAGATTAGTAGTCTGTCTCACAAGTGGCCTTTAGGACACATTTGCATAAGCAACTGATCTTGCAAGAAATTCCTAACTACATGCATGAATAAAGGACTAACTTACTTGGTGGTGAACAATATGCTACCAAAAAAAAACCCGACTCCACCCAAGCAACTAGATTCCTCTGGTCCCTCTCTTCTAGACACTACGTGCAGTGAAAGTCTTATTCCTGCAAGTATTCAGATGGTATTAGTATCCCTGCCTGCACCTTAAGGATCCTGATTTCAAAGGGAGTATTCCCTAAGTAATATTTATGCAGTAAGTGACATTAGCTTCTAGACTAATTTTAAGAGGGGATGCCCGTAACGTACTGGTCTTTGGGCATCCGTCCGCTCATGACCCACAGTTCAAATAACCCACGTTTCCCCAGAATATCGTTGGCCAACTAATACTGAGAGAAATGAAACATATTGTCTTACTGCAGGGGGGCCTGGAAAGACACAAATATCCACGGTACTTCGGGAAGCCTCTATGATTCTGTGTTCCACAGGCCAAGTATATGTAGACATGCGGGGGCACCGAGCTGCTGCTCACAGCACCTGTTGTCTTAATGGTGTCTGGTCTTAGAAGGCCGAGCTAGCATCTCTTCTGTCCCACTCAGCCTGCGTTCAAGAATGGGGTTGCCAGTTCTCCTTAGCTAATATAACCTAATATTCATCTATATTAAAGTCTAGGGATACATTATTAATATCTAAGGTTACCTCACTAATTCTAATATTAGTTACTAACGGTATAAATCTACCTAAACCTTCCTTGAAGGGTAAATCTATCAGGAAATGGTGCCCCTTGGCCTGATCGCTAAAGCTCTCGCTTCACACGGTGAGGATCAGCGTTCGATTCCCAGCGCGGGTAGAAACATTGGTGTGTTCTTTTACACCGGTTATCTATGTTCACCCATCAGTAAAATGGGTACCTAGGAGTTAGTTGACTGGTGTGGGTCGCATCCTGGGACAAGGACTAATTTGCCCGAAATTCTCTGTATAACAAGGGGCTTTCTATATACATAGTATGTCATTGATGTTAGCTAGGCCTGTATACCATGTACATGTACTTGTAGTAAATAAAGATATTCTATATTCTATTATTCTAATCAGTATATACAAACTCACTACCTCCGGGTGGATGTTAAGGGCTTGTAAAGCTCGTGTACTGTGAACCTGTTCCGTGGAATTTTTGTGAGACCAAATAAATTTCCACAGTGACTATTGATATGTTTAATACTAATTGCATATGGCTGGATACAGAGAGCCCATCTCATTATCCTAGCATTTTTTTATTTCATAGTATTAATGTAGGTAAGAGGGTTGTGGTTTCAGAATACAGTACAGTGAAATCCTGAGTTTTGGCCACCCCAACTATCAGCCGCTTTTTTTCGGCCTAATTTTGCCCCGAGTTTCGGCCAGCATACCAGACCTGTCCACTTGTCCGCACTTGCGCAGGTGCACAAGCACCATGAGCCAGTCTAGCCTTGTTTACCCTTGAGTGCTCTGTTGTGATAGAAACACAGGCCTTATTCCTAGGCTTTATTGAACACAGAATCCATGGTACATGTCTGCAACAGAAGAAAATAAAGGATAGTACATATAATGACTGCTGCTGCAGGACAGGTGATGTAAGGTGCATATGTCCTCAGAAAAGCTATAGCTACTGGCACATATTTAAGCTTACCATGTAATCTGCATCACGAATGTATCTGTGTAAGAGAGAAGACAACACACCATGTGCTGGGCCAACATCGTCTTATGTTGTTGTTATTGT
>WNWK01041832.1:0-16266 GCA_009830355.1 Cherax destructor | reverse complement strand
ATGGGTCTGATGCCCCTTTTGTGGGGTTTTTTTCTCCCCCCCCCCTTTGTTTGTGACTGATAAAGGCCCCTGATGCCCTTTCCCCCCTGTCAGGGTTTTTTTCTGTTTCGGGGTTTTTTAAATTCCCTTTTCTAAGCTTTTAAATTTACCTTTTTTTTTAGGGACTTGGCCCCCTTTCCCCGCTCTTTTCCCAGCTATCCCTCCTCCTTTTTCTTGCCAAGCTTTTTAAACCCTTTCCCCCAATTTTTCCCCTTCCCCCTTTTTGGGTTTTTCTCCCCCCCCTTTTCCCTCCCGGTTCTTTCCTGGTTTTTCCCCCGGGCCCCGGGTTCCCCCCCCCGGGGGGGAAAAACCACAGAAAAACATCTTTTTGAGATTTCGGGGAAAGGGTTTTGGGGGGAAAAAAAAGGGAGGGGGGTGGGGGGGAAAGAAGGATATGGGGGGGAAGGGGAAGGGGGGATATTGGGGGGAAAAAGGAGGGGGTTGGGGAGGGGAAACCCGGTGGTTAAGCAAAAAACCGGGGAAAAAAGGGGAAAGGGAGTGGAGGAGGAGAGGGGGGGAAAAGGGGTTTTTTTATGTCAAAGGAAGTTTATTTAAACCCTTTTTTTTTTAAACCATGTCGATTAGAACTGGGCCTGTCGTTTTTTATGTGTGTGTGGGGGGAAATTTTAAAAAATTTTTCCCCCCCAACCGAACCCAGGCCCTCCGTGGGGGGAACCCCAAAAAATAGGGGTTTGTGTTTGGTGCTGTGGCCAAAGGGGAGGTGGCAGATGGGGAGAGAGATGGGGAAAGGGGGAAGGGGTACAAAAAATATGGGGGAAAGGGTGTAAAGGGGAAAAAGGGGAATGGGAGGAGGGGGGGGAAGGGGGGAGGTGGGGAAGGGGGAAAGGGGAAAAGGGAATTTGGAAGGTGAAAAAAAAACCCAAACGGGGAACGATAAAAAGAGAGAGTGGAAGGTAGGGGGTTGGGAAAGGGGGGGGAGAGGAGGGAAAAGGGGTGGGTTAGTCCCCGGCATTTTGGGGTGGGGGGGGGGGAAATGGGGGGGAGGGGGAGGGGGGAAAAAGGGGGAAAATGAAAAGGATGGGGAGGGGGGGGGATAGAAGCTAGGTAGAGAGAGATGACAGGGGGGGGAAAAGGGGGGAAAAACCCGGGTCCCGTAAAATTTTTCCCCCCAATCCCCTCCCGTGTGTGTTTTTTTGAGCAGAAGTGTTGAGCCCCAACCCAATTTTAGCAAAAAACAAACCCCCTCTGTTTTTTCCCTATCCTAGGTTCTCCAAAATAGTTTGTATGAAAACCTAAAACTGTTTCCTGAAAAAAACCCAAATTCCCGTTAGGGGTTTTGTCTGCCCCAGCCCCTAAAAATTTGCTCGCTATGTGGAAAACCAGCATGGGGTTTCCCGTCTCTAATTTCCCCCCCTGTTTATCCCCCTTATTATGTGTTAAATTTAGTATGATATTCCCTTCCAGGGGGGGGGAAAAACCCCTCAGCTATTTTTGACCAGTTTCCCCATGCCCCCCAAAAAAAAGGGTTTTGTATTTATGTTTTGAAATTCGCCCAGTTTTTGCTTGTTCTTTTAACCATTTTTCCCCTCAATTTTGGCCCCCGGGTTCCCTTTCCTTTTTTCCCTGTTTTTCCCCCAATCCTACCCCCATCCCTTTTTTTCTTTTTTGGGGGCCCCCCTTTTTTTTCGTATACCCACGACATATTTGGGGAAACCCCAAAAGGACTTTTTCCCCCAAACCCCTTCCCAGTTTCTAGTTTTCCTCCAAAACCCCCCAAACTTGTATCTTTTTTTTTTTTCCCGTTTGTTTAATAGTTTTTTTTATTTTTTTTTAACTTTTCTGCTTTTTAAAATATGTTAGTCCTTGACCCCATTTTCCCTCCTTTCCCCCCTTTTGATTAGTAACAAAAACTGTTTTCCCGTAGATGCAAGGGGAATCACCCTTTTTCCCCCTTTTTTCCAAAACCCAAAAAAAAACACCCAAACCCTTTCCCTGAAGTTTTAGCAAAAATTTCCCCCCAAAAACAGTAAACCATCCATATTTTCCCCCTAAACCAAAAGCCCGATGTGGAAAAATTGCACGGGCCCTTTTCCCCAAACCCCCACAAAAATTTTTGGGGAAAAAAAAAAACCATAAAAATTTTTAAATCCTTTGGAAAACTTTTTTTCCCCGGGGGGTTTTACATCCCCGACGGATTTCCTAAAAAGGAGCAACATGGAAAAAAGGGGGTCACCAGGTGGAGAATGCTGGGTCAGGGGAAAGCGCATGTGAAAAACCCCCAAAGTGGTGATATTTAAAAACTTTTAAACCAAAGGACCGAGGCCCATTTTGAGCCCAGGGGGGATGGGTTGAAAAATTTTTAATAGGTTCAGCTAGGGTTAGGTTGTTCGGGTTGAAGTTGGGGATATACCAGATGAGGAAGTTTTCGGGTTCTTGGGAAAATTGTTTTGCAAGGGGCTGCGGAAAATTAAAACGGGGCGAAACATCCGGGGCCCCAAAAACCCGCCCAGAAACCGTACGGGCAGATTTGACGTTTTCAAGAAATCCCTTTTTCCCCAACACCAAAATTTAAAAACAAACTTTTAAAAACCCTCCAAAAACGCAAGCCCTAATGCCGGAAGAAAAACCCCAAACCAAAAACCCGAATCACCCCTATTTGTATATCCAACTTTCAACCAGAACAACGGTTTCCAACATGTTAAAAACCTTTGGGAAAAAAAATTTTTTAAAACGCTTTTCCCAGAACCAAAATGGTCCCCTGGGGGGCCTTTAAGTCAAAAAATTTTTAACTATCAACTTTTTTTTAAATTGCCCATAAAAGCCCACCTGCCCCGCTTTCCCCCGGAAAAAAATTTTATATCCCCCATTTGCTTTTTTCCCCCGGTAGATCTTTTTGGGTTGTTTGGGCCCCCGTGGGGAACGTTTAATAAAGGATCCCTTAAAACGCTTTTTTTTTTTTTTCCCCCTTTGTGGGGATTTTAAAACCATTTATTTAAAATTATTTTTCAAACCCCTTTTTTTAAACCCCCAAAAAGAAATTTTTTTTTTATAAACCTTTTTTCCAAAAGGAAGTTGATTGTTCTATCTTATTGCATACTACCACCATCAAACCCTATCACCACTACCTCTATATGTTCAGAACCAACAATGTCTCAATGATGTAGTTGAAGTATTAGCGCTGGGGTTTCAGAGAACAAACTCTGGTCAATGTGGTTGCCCACAACCTCCGATGCAACTCCAAACACCTATGGAACAGTTTGTAATGACCACTGCCTGAACATCTTCCAGCTCTGTCTCAACATTTTGGTTACCAGGGATAAACCAGAACCTGTGGAGGAACACAAACAATGTAGGCAGAGATAAATACCCAGGGAGGCAAGTTCGTGATGAAAATTACCACATGTACGAACCCTTTAAATTTCGCAACCAAGTTCATATAGGAGCCCTACCGTATTAGATATTAATGCTGGAACTCATTTTTCACCAACGGCTGATAAGATCTTTGACACCGACTACCATCATATCAAACCACAGACCAGATTGGAAACCATGGGCTAGAGGTCCTGTACGCGCATGGGGGCAGCCCCAGATCAACAATAACTGGTAAACTGGTGCCCTAATGATATAAACTGGGAAGATAGCCTAAGTATCACCGGATTCCAAACCCATGTTTGTAATTCGGGCTTAATCTCAGTACCTAGAGGTTGCTTCTGCGGCAAATTCCCCAAGGGAAAAGGAGGAGAGATGCAACTAGAAGAGAGGCGAAGGCAAGAATAAACCTGAGAGCAAGGCAGAGGCCAAGATATTTGAAGCATGTGGTGGAGTATCACCAGTCAGAGAAATAAATGAAACACGAAATTAAAAACCAAAGGAAATCTTACAGGAATCAAGAAACGGGAAGAAAACTAAAGTTATAAAATGAAATGAGAAACCCAAAGTATTTTTTTCTTATAAAATTGCCGAGAATCATCCGTATTGGGTCCCACTTTAAAAACAGGATGGTCCCACAACAGATGAACAGCAGAAATGAGAGTACTTTGCTAATTCAGTAGGACTTGCTTTTAGCGAGTTCTAACTAGACTGAAAATTGAAACCTAAATGATTTATGAGTGGTAATAGAACCTTGGACAGGACGCATGCCTATTTGACACACCAATGGGACGCCAAATAGACTTCTTTGTGGCAAGAAGGACATGCCCATGCAACTCTCGTTTCCAGGTCTCAGACCGTTGAACCGTGTTCATCAAGAACTGCAGATGGTCCCTAATAAATGTGCTTTTTAAACATCCTATGAGAGATATGGGATCACCTGCCGCCCGCAGATACTAAACAACAGTATCATAGCCTCACACTCAACAAGGTAAAGCATTAGCAAAGAACTAATAGACCACAGCGCTAACGTCCATATCATAAAATTTTAGTGTCTTCAGAGCAAGACGTCACCCTCATTCGATAACTACTACTGCAACAAACTAGGCAGTATGCTTAGAGCAGGTCGCTCCTGTTCGTCCAACTAATTAATCACCCACCACAAGGTCCTGATGCTCTTGAAGACAAACAAATGATGTTATATACACAGACTTTAAGAAAGCCTTGACGGTGTGGGACCATGAAGAAAACAAAATGCGGAGCAAGGAATAAACAGGAAAAGTTGGTGGGATGGAACCAGTACTTCCTAAAACGCGGAAAACAACAAAGAGAAGAATAATCAGAGTAAAGTCTGAGGTGAGCTACCGTGAAAAGCTCTGTTCATACCCAGTACTTATTCATCCTGTTCTCATCCTCATATCGGATCATAGACAGGAGAGTGTTTCAACAGTGCTGTGTTTTTATAGACATCAACCCGAATTTGTATGGACAGGCTCCACCGTTAGAAACACCGCAAGACCAAGCAGACATAACCAAATCCTTAATGGAAGGTAGAAACAATATAGTTTGGCTGATGAGAAATTTCTACTACTCAGATACGAAAAAGTGAAGAAATTAAAATTACCGGAGGCCAAAACTGGCTTCCAAACCAAACATTAGAGCGAAAAACCAATGGCAAAAGACCTGAGTGATAATTTTTCAGCACTCGTTAGAAAATGATTGGCGATGGATAATGAGAACCTTCAAAACCAGGATGCCAAATCATGTTATCAACTTACATAGATCGCTTTAATGAGCCATAGATGTAAATATTAAGCGCACACCAAACTGCAAAACCTTTAAGGCGGTGAATTGTTGGAACCTTGAAATGTGCAGAGAACCTTTCACTGGCAACGCATATGGTGCGATAAACCACCCTTACTACTGGAACGTTGAAGTTC
This sequence comes from Cherax destructor, assembly GCA_009830355.1. Classification (NCBI taxonomy): domain Eukaryota; kingdom Metazoa; phylum Arthropoda; class Malacostraca; order Decapoda; family Parastacidae; genus Cherax; species Cherax destructor. The sequence continues at coordinate 10,957 of WNWK01041832.1, read as the reverse complement.
CTAAACCTACTTCTAGAAACGCAAGTGGGAGAGATAACATTATATACCTAACATGGAAAACTCGAGGGATAGTGACCAAACTGGCAACAACGAAAATTCACTCCCACGAAAGAAGACCAGGCGATGTAACGATCCTCACGAAGAGCAGGTGCCACCAGCAACGTTGAGGGACCAATCACCATTGCGTCAGGGGGTCCAAGATTGTTCAAACCGCCCATACATCAGGATACCAAACAAACCCCTGGCTGTTAAGCAGGTACCGGACAGGCAACCTAAAGTCGGTACCCAATCAGCCAGGTTGTGGTTCGTTCGTTAATTGGTTGATCAGGCCTGGTCCGAACATGAGGCTCGGTCGGACCGCCGTGGGCGTTAACTCGAATTTAAACCAATTTCACCAATCACCCAGTATTGGTCAACTCTCAACTTTGAGTAGTATATATATAACCTTCTGTGTCCATGGCTGCTTGTAAACGGTTTATCGTGCTCCTGGAGAGCGAAACGTTACACAATAAATGCTCTTATTAGTTAGCATGTGTCCTTTACCAACCCACTTCCTGTATGGCACCGTCTGTAACTTATTCCTATTCTACCAAAACTATAACAACTTGGCAACTATTATCTGTATTTTGTATGTTGTGGACAGGATAGACCAACCCACTGTGGTTGCAGGTCAGCACTCAGCCATTCCGCCTCTTCGCTGTCCCATACTGGGTTCCCTGTCTCTGCCCAAGGAGTTTGAGCATACTTGTTTAAACCATGTATGGTTCTCGCCTCCACCTATATCTTTCTCTAGATTATTCCACCCTCCTGGACTACCTGCATTGTTGGAAGAAATGCTTCCTAACATCCCTTTGACTCATCTGGAGTTCAGCTTCCAAAGTTGTGTCCCCTGTTTCTGCAGCCCTGGAACATCCTATCACTGCTCAAATCTTGTCAGATTCCTATTTTTGTATGTCGCATTGTGTTCTCTGAACTCTTCTTTTCCCTCCAGTGTTAGTCCTATTTTCTCAACCTTTTCATAGGATTGTGTCCTGAGTTGTGGAACCAACCTTAAGCCGCAACCCAACTTTTCTAAGCTTTTACTGTAAGTGGACCAGGTGTGGGTTCTGTGACCAGCAGGCACTCTAGTAAGGGGCCTGATCGCACATCGGTGTAGCTGTGCTCTTGAACCATTCGTTATGATAAACGGAACGCAATTTTAGGTTTAAGCAAAGTCGTCCATATGTTAGTCGCAAAGTTATTTGGTTGATGTAGGCCCTCCTGAACGTGCTTGGGCGTTATACCCCAACTCAAGGTCTTTTTTCTCTTAATGAGGTTTAGCCCGGTCTGCCCAGCCTGTACTTTCTGTCAGCGGTCTTTTGTCTCTTCTCCGATCTTCGTTGACCCCGGCACGGTGGGATACTCGAGAAGCCAGTTGCTAGACCAGACGTCGCTTGTCCATGGCCCGTTTGAAGTCCCATGCTTGGTCCCTCTTCCGATGTGGGATTCCTCCCCATTAATTTGGCCACCATCTATGAACAGAGACCAACTTGAGTTCATCCGTCTGTCATGCTACGGCTATACCAAGAATAAACACATGTCTCTAGGACTGACCCCTGTGGTACAATCGCCTGTCGCCATATGCCCACCAGATACCTCAATCATGGGACCCAGTGTCTTCCTGTGAGATATTCTCGATCACTCTGGGCTGCCCTTTTCCAGCAGGCCACAAGCGACTTTTCCAACTTTTACCTAATTTCATGTGTGAGGGGAACTGTGTCGAAGGTCATCCTAGCAGTCCAGGAAATGCAATCAACCCACCCTTTTGCCCACCTCTTAATTTTATCATAGAACCCATGGAGGTTTGCGCGCCGTGATTTGGGCTCTCCGGAAATTCAAAGTGGCCTGGTGTTTATTATCCCACCAGCTCCTAGATTTTCCACCATTTTTTCTGATGATTTTTTCTCTTGTGGACTTGCAACACCTATAACAACGAAGTGATCAACCGGTCTATAGTTTAGTGCCCTCTTTTCTGTCTCCAGCCGAAGATGGGAACCACTGCTGGGTCTTTTTTATGATCGCTGTAGCGCCCAGTTATGATGTGTTGAATATATGTGGTGGCACACCTGAAAACTTCGTGCTCCTTCCTGAAGAACCACCGAGATATTATCTTTGAATCCACGCCTTTGAGGTAATGTCACCAGAACCAAGCTTTCAACCTTTCTTCAGCAGTGTGTGTGGTGTCTTCTAGCACCTTGATAATATCCTTGTTGGTGGACGCACCTCGCCTGTTTCCAAGAAAATCTACAAAGTGCTTTCCTTCCTCCAACCGGGACATCTTCCTTAAACCCGGGAAGTTGGTTCCCTTACCATAATGTCTTGATCGTTACCTTGTGAGTTCATCTTCTCCTCAGCTCCACACCTGGTCCTTGAACTGTTTTTGATGTGACTAAATATCAGCTTTCAGGTTTGACCTGAACATTCGATGCTATGTCGCTTTCGTAATTGAGCCGGGTCCAGACCCAGTATAATTGAGCGAAGCCTTCTACCAATTTTTGCTTAATTTGGGTTCTTTATCTTCTAACCTTTTCCTACCTCTGACCCTGAGCCTTGCCCCAACCCTTGGGTAAAAACCAGGGCTCTTTCTTGGCCCTTCTCCATTTACCTTTTCCTGGGTATAAACCGTTCTTCGCCTAATTTAACTTTGTCCCAAACATATTCACTGGCTTACTATGGCCTGTCCCTTCCATTTCTCTCTTCCACCGAACCTCCTGAAATTCTCATGCCCAAGAAAGCCTTAAAGTTTGTTGGTTCTTTTCAGTAACCATTCCTCTCCAACCAGTAGCTCTAACACAATCAAAGCTTCAGCAACCATTATGGTTGTTGGCTCAGGGGGCTTCCTTGCAGCAGGCCCTCATATTTGAGTTGCTCAGGGTGGAATAAGGTCCAGTCTTGCTGTTCATCCCTCTCTCTCTGGCCGTGTTCCGATCATGTAGGTAACATCAGGCTTTTCTCAGTAATCAACGTCCATCATCTTGCCTGCTTTGAACTCCAATGTGGTTCTTGGTTCTCCAGTCGATTCCGTGGTTGAACTCATGAATCAGTAGCTGCCTCTGCTCATGTGCGCTTTTCACAACCTCCGCCGTGGTGTCCAAAACCACTGCCCTGTTGTTCTCATCATATTCCCTCAAACTTTACCTCCTGCAGTTCCTGGTGGTGGGTGGGTTATACATCACTGCAATGACCATTCTTGTGTCCTCAGACTGGATGGTATTCATCTCAGGAAGCTCTTTTCTAACAACCTCTTATTCCTTCATTTTCGAATTTTCAACGGTTCCTTACACAAAGAACCTCCTGCTGCTCCTTCTATCTTTCCCTCAAGATTCGATATCCTGTGGGAAGATGGCATTTGAGCATTATTCTCATTGAGTTAGCTTTGTGGGACTGGATATGATGCTCCAACAACTCACCTATTTTTCATTCCTAACCTCATAATCTTTATTTCCGTAATTCAACCCAAGTGTTTGTGTGTATGTGTGTGTGTGTGTGTGTGTGTGTGTGTATGTGTGTGTGTGTGTGGTGGTGTTCTTGTGAAGTATCCTTACATGAAGGGGTGTACCTTCAATGGCAACAGTGGAGGTAATAATGCTATTATGACAAACCGTTAGAGCTTACCACCAATATTTGGCAATGGGTCAGAGAATAATGTTTATATATGGTCATTCCTAACTAGATAACGACCCGCCCGCTTTGTTTTTACCGGACACTCATCGTGCGCCAGACCAATGCCATAAAACTAGTTAAAGTGAATTAGGAAAGTTTGGTGCCCAAACCATTTTTCATGTTAGTGCCAATGCATAATGCATGAATGTGTTACTTTCATTTTTTTAAGTGTTAGAATAATGCCTGTTATTATTTTAGCTTACGTCAGTATTTTTAATCCCATAAATTTAAATTATATTTGAGCACTAAATGTTAATCCCATTATCTGTACATCACAAATTTGATTTTTACACTTTGTGTGAAAGAAAGAAAAAGGATATTATATTGGATCTCATAAGTTATTTTTTTTGTGTTCTTTAAGAACCCCAAGGGAATTGTTAGAAAAGGGCTTAACATATCTTTGATCAGTTTGTATTTACCCGGCATTTGTCTGTCATTGTGTCGTAGTTTCCAAGCAGTTTGCAAATTAATGCTTAAAGCTACGAAGGTAATATCTCCTGCTGTTTGTCAAAACATATCAGAAAGTCGATGTAAATATTATTGAATAATTTTTCAAGATCTTCTTATGGCATTGACCTCTGTTATTAACTGAAAATAAAATTAATATGATAAACCTCGTGAGGGTGAGGACAAGGGCACAATTTTACGGCAGCTAACACCCGTAAATTATAAGAGCGCTCGAGGTCTGGAAAAGAAGGAAATAATACACTTAAAAATAGAACAAATATTGGGTAGGTGGCATGAAATCAAATCAGAACCTGTGTCACCAACTTTTATAGTGGGCGTTATGGAAAAAATTATCCAGTTAAAGAATAGTTGAGCAACCTGAAGGCAAGTTGTTTTCGATCGAAAACCCATTCCCAACCAAGCAAGTAAAACAAGGGATAAGATAAACGAAAGTTTGGGCGAATGAGGGATGGAGATTAAGTAAAGGGTCCGATACACCCCACGTGCCTGGGCACCGAAAATTTAGAACAGCAGGCATGACACAAGGGAAAGGGCTAGAGTGGATCAATGAGTAACTGAACCGGTAGGAACACACCACTCGTCAGAGGAGAGGTGTCCAAATTTGACCGGTGTGGACTAATAGTTCTGTGAGGGTCTGTAATCTTGGTAACATTCAGCTTGAAAAGGGAACGCCATGGGACATAGGAATAAGTCACCTGGTGTCCTGTTCGCGGATGATGTGAAACTAAAAGAATAATAACAACCAAGAGAAGATTGTGGAAACACGTATTGATCGTAAACAACCACACCCGAGTGATTTGATAATGTTATTAAAATTTGAATACCAAGCAAAATGAAGAGTTATGAAAACTTGAGGAGAAACGTCTGAAGGTTTAAGTTCAGGACGAAGGAACCTCTTGAAATGGAAAGTACTGAGGGTGGAGTATAGTTCCAAGCTTTTTTCCCTGAACAAATCACACGAATAAGCGTAGAAAATAAGACTGGCAATGAATCGCCTTTTCCCATGATATATGCAAAGCAATAGAAACTCGCAAACCGAACCCTATTTCAAATTGAGGAGTATGAACTTTTGAGTGAGAATTCAGGAACAAAGCAAACATGATGAATGTCTAGAAGATCAGAAGGGAATCAGAGGACACCCAACATCTGATGGAGTATGTGCTTGAAAAAGTACCAAGGGCAGAGGAGAAATTAACTCAGAAGGAAAAGAAGGAACTGAACATAGTGGATCCCCGCCAGAACTCAAGAGGTGGGAGAGAGACTGAAGCAACAAAGTAAAGCATGGAATCAGTGGAAGGCAAAGAAAGCAGAAAATAATGAATTGAAAACTGTGAGCCAAGAAAAAGAAAATGCAGTGAGAAAAGAAAAGAATTTCAAACCGATAAACTGAGACATTGGCATCAAAGAATGAACCAGGTAATCAAAGGAAGCATCAAATACAAGAACCAGGTAATTGTGAAGGAAGTATCAAATACAAGAAACCAGGTAATTGTGAAGGGAAGAATAACCATGAAAAACCAGGTAATTGTGATGAAGGAGGAGAGTTCATATTCGCATGCCGCACCAACGCGCCGCTTAACATTCAACAAATCATCACCACCTCGTGTTACAATATGAATATTGCAACTTTCAGCATGCAAAGGCCAAAATCATCATGCAGGCCTCAACATGAATATTGAAACCCCACATGGATGCTTGTATATCATTCAAGCATGCTTGGCAAATTAACAACTCATGCTTTTAACAACTTACGCAGCAAACCAACACCCATTAATTTTGTAATAACATGTGCATGTTGCAAGTCAATAAATTTATGTTGAGCTGGCATGAAACTTACACTTGCAGCGAAATACACATGCATGCTTAAACCTCAAGTTTATGCTCGTAATATACATGATCACCAAAACAACTTTGCATAACATGTTTGATGGTCCACATGACAAACTTTTGCACAACAACTCACCCTATCCCCACCATTATATATGGAACCCGCTGAATCATATGCATGCTTTTGAAACCAACCACAACATGTTTGCAACAGATATATTCATACCCTTGTAATGCATGAATGTTGCAATCGTTCAACATGCTGGAAACGCATGTACTCATGGCCTCAAAGCCCACATTACTCACACACCCACCCAGGCATGCAAAGATAATGTAACCCTATTTAAGGCGTCACCAACCTTTCGCAAAGGCTACCTCGACCAACTAGATAACCAGGCGTTCCAGGATTTGTCGATCAACCCATCATCAGATCAGTAACCTAGGTTCAATAATCATGCCGTGGATTCTACCTGTCATAGCTGTAAGGGGTATGGTCCTAACGAGGAGGTTAAATGAAATCGAACCCGACCATCAACCGGAGGTGAGATAGGGATGATATGATAAACCATTATAAAATACTGAGGAGAAATTGGTCAAAGGTGGATTGTGAGACAGAATGTTCAAGAGATGGAATACAACTAAGGGGATCATTGTTGAAGTTGAATAACCTGGGGATGAATCACAAGGGATGTTAGAAGTATTTCTTCAGCTCGTGAGTGGTCATGGAAGTGGAAGAAGTTGGAAGCTGATGGCTGGAGGGTAAGATCCATTCACAGTTTTTAAGAAGAGGTAAGGGATAAAGCTCATGGCAGGGAGAGGACCCAACAGCGGCCAGGAAAGAGGGCGGGGCCAGGGAGCTTATGACCAATCCCTGCAAACCAATCCAGGGTGGAAAATAAACTTTGGAAAACACACACACATGTCATCTGTGAATGAGTTCTTAACACCCAGAGGTGTAGGGAGGCAAACCTGGGTGTAATAGAGAATGGAAAATGTAGCACGGGACCCAGGAAAAGGGGTAGATGAAATAAAGAGCCAGGAAACGAATATGCGCTGCAGAAATGGAGTGCTTCAGCGATCAATATGGAATGATATAGCATCAAAGTCGCTCATCCGAAGCTGTTGTATAGCCATCATTTCAGGAGGAACAAATGTCAAGGAATCAGGTGACCAGCTGAGAAAAGAAAGGTGGGAGTTCACAACAGAACCAATCAAGAGGTGCGGAGGAGCTCAAACCATGTGAGTCTTAAAGAAGTATTTAATGGTGGAGATTGTGGAAGGGACCTCCAGGAATAGAAGGAGGAACAAATGCTGGATGAAGCACACAACAACCGAGGAGGAGGTGAAGAAGCTGCTATGAACCGATAAATCTCGCAAGCCGGAACCCACAAACATCTGGGTCCTTGAGAGGGCAGATGTTAAAGCACCAATAAATTTTCAAACAATATCCATTGAAACCAAGTAAACCACCTGAGGCGAAGATGTGGCAATGTAGTCCACTTTTAAGAGTTGAGACAGACAACGAGGGCATTAAACCAGAACCAATGCCCAACGTAGTGGCGCAAATTCGCGAGAAGATCAGAGGGAGAGTGGAGCAACCCGGTGTTAATGCTTAAACGGGACAAACCAAAACCGTTTGCGGGAAGTAATCCCGTGTCAAACCCAATTCTGGTTTTTACCGCGTAACAGAAGCGGCACACCTAGAGAGGGGGTGGAGGACCGCATTTTTGAACCGCAAGAAGGCTGCTCGAACAGTTCTCACCAAGAGGTTAATGCAAAGCTAGAGGATCAGGGCAATCAACGTAACAGGAAAATCACCGCAGCCGATCAGAGAATATTCGAACAGGAGGGCAAACGAACGAGTCATGGTAACGAACGATGTCGAGTGGCAACCCGTGGACGAGGGAGTTCCAAACGTCGTGTCCCAGGACCCAAAATTGCTTGGTATATGTGAATGACACAAACCAGTTGGATAGACCTGAAGTGTCCCTGTTTCGGTGATGATGTGAAGTTAATGAGAAGAATCAAATCAGTTGGAGGATCAGGTAGACTAATAAAGAGACCCGGACAGGCTAAAAGCCCGGTCTGGTAAACTGCCCTCACTGAACCCACAATGGGAAGTCATGAATATCGGGAAGGGCAAGAAGAACGCAGACAGAGAGAGTTCAGGTGGCCAAAGACCAAAAACCTGGCTTCCAAAAGTAGTGTGGAGACGGGGTGGTGGTACACCGGCGCTACCTCCTGAGGCACAATCACCAGATAAACCAAGCGTGCACACGGGCGGTTACAAACCCAAGAAGAAGGTACACTCATACTAAGGGAATTACCAAGACTTCTAGGCCACCATATAATGCCAGCCTTGCTACTGGCGTAGCACCAGCAGGGAACCCACCACCTGTCAAGAACCCAGTCAAGAAATTAGAAAGTGCAAAGGCTTACAAACAAGACCAGCCCAGAGCTAAGGGATTGTCCCAATGAAGAAAGGTTATGAAATCAAACTGATCTAACTAGAGGAACAGGAGGGTTAGGGAGACGCTGATAAACGAACATATAAAATAACTGCTGAGGAATAGATAAGGTGGACTGGTGGAGATCAAGATGTTCCAAGAGAGGGGACCAGAAACAAGGGGTCAATTGAAGCCAGCACCCCATGAGTCAAAGTGATGTTAGGAAGCATTTCTCTCCAGTCACAGAGCGTCAGGAAGTGGAATAGCGAAAGCGATCATAGTCAAGGCAGAACCACAGTCACAGTTTTAAGACCAGGCTTGATAAAGTCATGGAGCAAGGGAAGAGAGAGGAACCTAGAGCTGGTCAGGTGAAGAGGCGGGGCCAGAACTACTGGGGGCTGGACCAGAACAAAGGCAAGCCCTTCCGGCAATTGCTCTGAAATGAACCCCACCAAAAAAGTCAAGAAGATTGGGGAAGGTCAAAGAAAACCCCAGACGGAAAGGTCGGGGGAGAGACAAAACCTTTTTTCCAAGGGGAAAAAGGGGGGAGGGGAAAACCCGGAAATTTCCCGGGGGGGCATTAAAACCCTAACCGCTGGCATAAGAGGCCAGAAACCTACGAACAGTTTCCCCCAAATTTTATTTAAGGGGAATTTTGCAGGACCCCTTTAATTTTGTTTTGTTAACCAAAATTGAGTATGCAGCAAAACCGTTTGAACCCAAAAACCCAGCGAAGCAAAGTAAATAAACCAAAAAGGGCAAAAAGGTTTTGGGAAAAAAGACTTTTCCCAGCAGGGGATGTCCTAAGGGGGGAAAAAAAGGGGGAAAAAAAACCCATACAACCGAAGGAAAAGGAGATAGGTGGGAAATGATAACGGGGCCCTATAAAATAATTAAAAGGGAATTTTTAAATTTGGCAGGGGAACAGAAAAGTTCCGGGGATAGGACGCAAAAGGGGAAAAAGTTGGAAGTTTAAAGACCCGGGTGAATTCCCGGATGTTAGGAAGTATTTCTTCAAAAACCAGAGTTGGTGGGGGAAAAAGGGAAAAGTTTTGGAAAGATGTAGTGGGGGGGTTCCAACAAGCTTTAAGAAGAGGTAAGGGTAAAAGGGCATGGGGGGGGAGGGAAACCCGTAGCGGCCCCCGAAGAGGCGGGGGTAGCTTTTTCCCAACCCCGAACCACAACCCGGTTAGCAATAGGTGAGTAACACCACCCCCCAACAACAACCCCCCTCATGCATGCTTTCAAAACAACAAATCCTTTTGATATATTATGATTTTTAAAAAAAAGGGGCCCCGTACTAAATTTTTACCGGGGTTTTTTCTGTAGTTTGTTTTGGGGTGTGAGAACCCCTTAAAGGATGAAGACCCGCCTGGGTCCCGACATTATATGCAGGATAATATGAGGCCCGTTAAATCATGTCAGGGGGATAGATGAACGAACCTCGTAATGAGGCTCGATTCAGCAAAATGACAAACAAAAATTTTATATAAGAGAAGTTTTTTTCCCAACCAAAAAAGAGAAGAAAAAGGTTTTAAAAATTAATTTTTTGGGAAAATAGAAAAACCCCTTTAGGTTTTTAAATTTTTTAAATCTGGGGGGGTTGAGGGGGGGGGAAAACGGGCCCCCCTGTTGATAGTCTTTATAAGGAAAAAATATCCCTTAAAAAACACTGTTTAGGTTGTTTATGAAAACCCTTTGAGGTTTAAATTTTTTCGGATCCAGTTTTTCTACTTGGACGCGCAGAAGGCAGGACCCAATTTTTATCCTTTTCCCCCCCCCGTGTGATTTTTCCTCCCAAACCCGACAGTAGTTAAAACCCATTTCATTTTCGGGCCCCTTGTTCCTGAACGCCTGGGAAAATAACAGCCCAAACCTTTTTAAAAAGGGTTTATGGCTGATTTCATCATCTTTAAAATCTGATTTGACCCAAAAACCAACCCCGTAAGCGAAACCGCCACAATAAAGATAACCCCGGGCCCCTTAACCCCACCGATCCTGGAAAATCAATTAAATCTTCAACCCCAACACAACCAGGTTTCCAACCCAAAATTCCCGTTCCCTCTCAACAAATCATTTTTTTTTTTTCCCGCTCAAACCCAAAAATTTTTTTCAAAAGATCTTTGCCTTTTTCCTTCATTTTAAAAAATACCCCATAAATTTTTTTAAAAATTTTTACCTTAAACTTTGTAAATACCAACCACAAATTTTTTTTTTAAAACCCTTTTTATATTTTTTTATTTTAAGAAAATTTCATTCCCAAAATTCCCTTTTATATTCCCTTGAATTATTTATTTAATTTTCTTTTATTTCATTTTAATTTTTCCGGGGTTTTTTAAATAATCAAAGTTTTTTCATGGGCTTTCGGGAAAAGCGGGGGGAGGGGACCAAAAAAAGACTGCAGGAAGAAAGACGGGGATTAAAAAACATAAAAAAGAAAAGGGAAAAAATCGTTTACAAGAAAACCAAAGGGGAAAAAAAGATCCTGCAAAAAAAACCAAGGCTGAGAAAAT
>WNWK01041831.1:0-16266 GCA_009830355.1 Cherax destructor | reverse complement strand
AATGTTGTTGAGCCCCATGCACTGATTCCATAGGTGAGATAAGGGTAGATAAGAGAATGATATAGTGCAATGAGAGCTGGTTGTGGCACATGATAGCGTATCTTAGATAATATACCTACTGTCTTTGAGATTTTCTTGGAAATTTGTTGTATATGAGTTTGGAATTTAAGACTACTGTCAAGGTGGATTCCTAGGAATTTTCCCTCTTTGAGTCTTGTGATGGGTGCACCATTTAGTGTTATGTTAAGTGGAACATTTGTAGCTTTGTTTCCAAACTGTATGAAGTAGGTCTTGTCAGTATTGAGAGTAAGTTTATTTGTCGTCATCCATGTTGTTATTTTCTGTAATTCGGCATTAACTGTACAGTCATCCCTCGGTTTTCGATTTTAATCCGTTCCAGATGGATCAGCTAAAACCAAAATCGGCGAAAACCAAAACTATTTTCCCCATAAGAAATAATGGAAATTCAATTAATCCGTTCCAGAAACCCAGAAGTTTGGAAAAAAAAAAATTTGGGAGGGCCTTAAAGATAGATTTACATGCACAAATGAATGAACTGAATGTGGCACTTACCTTTATTGAAGACTGATGTTGCTGGATGGGAGAGAGGGAAGAGGGGAGAGAGAAGAGACCCTAATTTTTGGAAGGGAAATCCCCCTCCATAAGGACTCTAGGTACCAAGTCCTTATCCGGGGTCACTTCCCTGCATGCCTGCTACACTACCTCCCTGCCTGCTACACTCCCTCCCTGCCTGCTACACTCCCTGCATACATGCTACACTCCCTACATACATGCTACACTCCCTGCATACCTGCTACACTCCCTGCATACCTGTTACACTCCCTGCATACATGCTACACTCCCTGCATACATGCTACACTCCCTGCATAACTGCTACACTCCCTGCATACCTGTTACACTCCCTGAATACATGCTACACTCCCTGCATACATGCTACACTCCCTACATACATGCTACACTCCCTGCATGCATGCCTGCTACACTCCCTGCATACCTGCTACACTCCCTGCATGCATGCTACACTCCCTGCATACCTGCTACACTCCCTGCATACCTGTTACACTCCCTGCATACCTGTTACACTCCCTGCATACATGCTACACTCCCTGACATCATGCTACACTCCCTGAATCATGCTACACTCCCCTGCATGCATGCTACACTCCCTGCATGCATGCTACACTCCCTGCATGCATGCTACACTCCCTGCATGCATGACTTATCTCACTCCTGCATGCCTGCTACACTCTTAAACTCCATCGTGTTTCTCACTTTCACTATCATATTTTTCTATTATTTCTTTCTTCATTTCTACAGTGTTCATCACTTTCTTTACCAAAGAAGTGGCACTAGGAGCTTTCTTTGGGCCCATGGTAGCTTATTTAGTAGTCACACACAATAATCAAGGCCAAAAACAATGAATTGTTAATAAATGTTTTGTATAAACTCCTGGGGTGATGTTCACTCAAGCATAAACAATGCTAGACTGCGTGACAATGTGCATGGGAGGTGTGTGGGTGGCGGGCCTACGGCCTTTGTATGTGCGCGGCACTGGTGGACAGGTCCCATACGGTCGGCGAAAACTAAGACAAATTTTCCCTGAAAAGAGTCGGGAAAACCAAAATCGGCAAAAACTGGGACAAGCGAAACCAAGGGATGACTGTATTGGCTAGTATGACTGGATTTGGGTGAGAGAAGACATATGTTGTGTCATCTGCAAATAAAATGGGTTTGAGTAGTTGTGATGCATTCGGTAGGTCGTTTATGTAAATGAGAAATAAGAGTGGCCCCAGGACACTACCTTGAGGGACACCGACTGTAATTTGTCGTGTGGAAGAGTTCACTCCATTTGTGTACACATACTGGCTTCTGTTGCTAAGGTACGACTTTAGGTAATTGAGGGGGTGCCCCCTAATACCATAGAGCACTAATTTTGTGAGCAATAAATCATGGTCACTGTATCAAATGCTTTGCGTAGGTCTATAAAGATTCCCAGCGGAACTTCTTTCTTCTCAAGTGCGGTGTATATTAACTCTAACATGTGTGTTATAGCATCGTTTGTGCTCTTGTTAGTCCTGAATCCAAATTGACAGAGGTTTAGTACATTGTGTGAAACGAGGAAGGAATAGATCTGTTTATGAATTAATTTTTCGAAGATTTTAGAAAGCAGTGGTAAATTTGAGATTGGTCTATAATTGTTCAAGTCACTTTGGTCACCTCCTAGCTATTTTGAGAATTGATGGGAAGGTGGAAGATTCAATGGATTTATTGAATAATGTTGCTATAATTGGTGACAGTATGTGTGAAGCTTTTTTGAACATAAAGGGTGGTAAGCTGTTTATGTCTCCTGCTTTGGTTTTGAGGGTGTTGATTATGAGCGAGACTTCAATTGAGTTGGTAGGAGCTAGGAATAGTGTATCTGGGTAGGTGTTGGTGAGGTAGTCTGTTGGACGAGTGTTCGAGCTTGGGATTTTACTCGCTAGATTTTTACCTATGGTGGAGAAGAAAACATTAAGTCTGTTTGCTGTCTCAGTCGGTGAGAGTAGGGGTTCGTCTGTTTTTGATAATTTGATGGTATTTTTCGTGGATATCTTTTTATTTCCTAGAATTGTAGATAGAGTTTTCCAGGTCTTTTTCATATCACCTTTTACAGTCTGGAGTCTGTTCTCATAATACAATTTTTTGGACCTTCTTATCAGGCTAGTAAGGATTGATGAGTAGCGTTTGGATTGTTCTCTGGTTATTAGACCCCTTCTATATTGTTTTTCATATTGGTGCCTCTTGTTTATGGATTTAAGGATGCTGGGTGTTAGCCAGGGATTGTTAAGTCGCTTAGCTGTGATCTGTTTAGTTTTTTTGGGGCAATGTCTGTTATAGAGGTTGTGTGGAAATGACCTGCTGGTCCATGGGCTGGAGGAGAGGTGTGGTGTTAGGAGGGAAGAACTTCACTCTGATGAAATTAAACTTGTCAGACAAACACTCTTGCAAGTTGTGAAGGTGAGCAGGAGCATTGTCCAGTATCAGGAGGCACTTGAGTGGCAATTTCTTTTCCAAGAGGTATTTCTTCACAGTAGGGCCAAACACTCCAGTCACCCATTCCTTGAAAATCTCCGTAGTGACCCATGCCTTGGTGTTAGCCTTCCAATGCACACACAAATTATTCTTGTCAACACTGTGATTCTTGAAGGGTCTGGGATTTTCCTAGTGATACACCAGTAAAGGCTTCACTTTAAAATCCCCACTAGCATTAGAACAAAACATGAGAGTTAGCCTGTCTTTCATAGGCTTGTGTCCTGGCTGTGCCTTTTCCTCCTGAGTAATGTAGGTCCTGTTGGGCATTTTCTTCCAAAACAGGCCTGTTTCATCACAGTTAAACACTTGTTGGGGGAGGGAAATTTTTCAGCCTCTACGAACCCCTGGAATTCATGCACAAATTTTTCAGCTGCACGTTTGTCTGAGCTGGCTGCCTCACCATGCCTCACAACACTATGCCACTACGTTTCTTAAACCTGTCAAACCAGCCTTTGCTGGCTTTAAAATCACTTGCCTCACCACTGGTTGCAGGCATTGTCTTGACAAGATCTGCGTGCAACTTCCTTGCCTTTTCACAAATTATCGCCATGGAAACACTATCACCCGCTCTCTGTTTTTCATGGATCCACACCAACAACAACTTCTCAACCTCATCCACTGTTTTCGATCTATTTTTCGTTAACATATCAACCCCTTTTGCAACATTAGCTTCCTTGATCTCATTTCTCTTTGCCAGGATAGAGCCGATAGTAGAAGGGGTTTTGTTGTACATCCTGGCAAGATCACTCAGACGTACGCCACTCTCATATTTTTCTATAATCTCTTTCTTCAGTTCGATGGTGTTCCTCACTTTCTTTACCACAGGGGTGCCACTAGAAAGCTTCTTTGGACCCATGGTGACTTATTTCACAGTGACAATCACTAAAGCACCAAAAAAAACACCAAATGTAGTGTGAATGTTTGAAAGAGCGCACTAGGTAATGTTCTCTCTATGGTAAACAACGCTTCACTGACGGCATCCTGCGTCCCGTGCAGGCGCGGAGCAGGCGGACAGGTCTAATATGTAACAAAACACGAGCGGTTTTACGATTCTCAAAATCGTAAAAAGCTTACGAAACACGATGTTTACGAAGTAAGAACCTTACGAAACTCGGGGGTCCACTGTAGTTTGTTGGACTGTGTACAGTGGTCCCTCGGTTTTCGTGTTTAATCCGTTCCAGAGGGAGGCACTAAAACTGAAACACACGAAAACTGAAACCATTTTCCCCATAAGAAATAATGGAAATTCAATTAATCCGTTCCAGAAACCCAGAAGTTTGGAAAAAAAAAATTTGGGGGGCTTTAAAGATAGATTTACATGCACAAATGAATGAAATGAATGTGGCACTTACCCTTACTGAAGACTGATGTTGCTGGATGGAAGAGAGATAGGAGGGGAGAGGGTAGAGACCCTAATTTTTGGAAGGGAATCCTCCATAAGGACTCTAGGTACCAAGTCCTCATCTGGGGTCACTTCCCTTCTTTGTCTTTTAATCCCACTAGGACCAGCTTGAGAGTCACTGCACACCTGTGGCACTAAATATCTCTCCAGAGAGCTCTGTGTCTGGCGTCTCTTTAAAATGTCCCTAAAATGGGAAAACAGATTGTCATTGAACATGTTGATGAGACGGATTCCAACATCTTTGTCAGGGTGATGTTCCTCCACAAATGATTGCACCCTACTCCACATTGCACAAATCTCCTTAATCTCTGAAGAAGGCACCTTACATCTCTCTTCCTCCACTGAAGCAATTTCCTCGGATCTGTTTTGTTGTTGTTGCAGCTCAAGCTCTTGCAGCTCTTCAGTGGTTAGATCTTCATTGTGGTCCTCCACCAACTCTTCCACATCCTCTCCATTCACATCCAACCCCATGGAAGTCCCCAATTCCACAATATTTTCCACAACTTCCATAGGCTCCTCAGGGTTAGCTTCAAACCCTTCAAAATCCCTATCTGGGACACAATCTGGCCACAACTTTCTCCAAGCAGAGTTCATCGTCCTGGAGGTCACTCCCTGCCAAGCTTTATCTATAAGGCCTATGCAATGGAAGATATCGAAGTGACCCTTCCAGAACTCTTTTAGGGTCAATTTAGTGTCATTGGTCACATCAAAACACCTTTGAAACATTGCTTTGGTGTACAGTTTTTTGAAGTTTGAAATGACCTGCTGGTCCATGGGGTGGAGGAGAGGAGTGGTGTTAGGAGGCAAGAACTTCACTTTTACAAATCTGAAATCCTTAGACATTTGATCGTCCAAGTCTTGAGGATGACCAGGAGCATTGTCCATTACCAGGAGGCACTTAAGTGGCAATTTATTCTCCATTAAATATTTCTTCACACTGGGGCCAAACACTTGATTAAACCATTCCAGGAAAATTTCCCTAGTGACCCATGCCTTAGCATTAGACTTCCAAAACACACACAATTTACTCTTGTCAACACTGTAGTCCCTGAACACTCTGGGATTTTCAGAGTGATACACGAGTAAAGGCTTCACTTTGAAATCCCCACTAGCGTTACCACACAACATTAGAGTTAGCCTGTCTTTCATAGGCTTGTGTCCTCGCATTGCCTTTTCCTCCTGCGTGATGTAGGTCCTCCTTGGCATTTTCTTCCAAAAGAGGCCTGTTTCGTCACAATTAAACACTTGTTGGGGTTTGAAATCTTCAGCCTCTACATATTTTTTAAAGTCGCGCACAAATTTTTCAGCCCCATCTTTATCTGAACTGGCACCCTCACCATGCCTTACAACACTGTGTATGCCAGTTCGCCTCTTAAATTTTTCGAACCAGCCTTTGCTGGCCTTAAATTCATCAACATCAACATCACTGGTTAAAGGCATTTTCTTGACAAGATCGGCATGCAACTGCCTTGCTTTTTCACGTATAATGGATTGCACAATATTATCACCCGCTAGCAGTTTTTGGTTTATCCAGAGCAACAACAATTTCTCCATATTTTCTATTGTTTGTGATCTCTGTTTGGTTATTGTATTCACCCCTTTCGCAACATTAGCTTCAGTGATTGCTTTTCTCTTATACACAATGGAACCGATGGTTGTTGGGGCTTTCTTGTATATCCTGGCGAGCTCGGCAATACATACACCACTATCATATTTTTCTATTATTTCTTTCTTCAGTTCTACTGTGTTCCTCACTTTCTTTACCAAAGAAGTGGCACTAGGAGCTTTCTTTGGGCCCATGGTAGCTTATTTAGTAGTCACACACAATAATCAAGGCCCAAAAACAATGAATTGTTAATAAATATTTTGTATAAACTCCTGGGGTGATGTTCACTCAAGCGTAAACAATGCTAGACTGCGTGGCAATGTGCGTGGGAGGTGCGTGGGTGGTGGCCTACAGCCTTTGTATGTGCGCGGCACTGGTGGACAGGTTCCGGACCGAGCACGAAAACGGAGGGAACACACGAAAACAGAGGGCAATTTTCCACGAAAAAACTACACAAAAACTGAAATACACGAAAACAGAGATACACGAAAACCGAGGGACCACTGTATTGGTAGATAAAAGACTGTTGAGTAGACTTCAGGATGTACATGTTTATAGAGGGGCCACAGATATATCAGATCACTTTTTAGTTATAGCTACAGTGGGAGTAAAAGGTAGATGGGATACAAGGAAAATAGAAGCAGTAAGTAAGAGAGAGGTGAAGGTTTATAAACTAAAAGAGGAGGCAGTTAGGGTAAGATATAAACAACTATTGGAGGATAGATGGGCTAGTGAGAGTGTAGGCAATGTGGTCAAAGATGTATATGGTGGATTTAAAAATGTAGTGTTAGAGTGTTCAGCAGAAGTTTGTGGTTACAGGCGAGTGGGTGCGGGAGGGAAGAAGAGCGATTGGTGGAATGATGATGTAAAGAGAGTAGTAAGGGAGAAAAAGTTAGCATATGAGAGGTTTTTACAAAGTAGAAGTGATGCAAGGAGGGAAGAGTATATGGAGAGAAAAAGAGAGGTTAAGAGAGTGGTGAAGCAATGTAAAAAGAGAGCAAATGAGAGAGTGGGTGAGATGTTATCAACAAATTTTGTTGAAAATAAGAAAAGGTTTTGGAGTGAGATTAATAAGTTGAGGAAGCCTAGGGAACAAATGGATTTGACAGTTAAAAATAGGAGAGGAGAGTTATTAAATGGAGAGTTAGAGGTATCGGGAAGATGGAGGGAATATTTTGAGGAGTTGTTAAATGTTGATGAAGACAGGGAAGCTGTGATTTTGTGTATAGGGCAAGGAGGAATAACATATTGTAGGAGTGTGGAAGAGTCAGTTGTGAGTGTGGGGGAAGTTCGTGAGGCAGTGGGTAGAATGAAAGGGGGTAAGGCAGCTGGGATTGATGGGATAAAGATAGAAATGTTAAAAGCAGGTGGGGATATAGTTTTGGAGTGGTTAGTGCTATTATTTAATAAATGTATGGAAGAGGGTAAGGTACCTAGGGATTGGCAGAGAGCGTGTATTGTTCCTTTGTATAACGGCAAAGGGGACAAAAGAGTGTGCAAAAATTATAGGGGAATAAGTCTGTTGAGTGTACCTGGTAAAGTGTATGGTAGAGTTATTATTGAAAGAATTAAGAGTAAGACAGAAAGCAGGATAGCAGATGAACAAGGGGGCTTTAGGAAAGGTAGGGGGTGTGTAGACCAAGTGTTTACAGTGAAACATATAGGTGAACAGTATTTGGATAAAGGTAAAGAGATTTTTGTGGCATTTATGGATTTGGAAAAGGCGTATGATAGGGTGGATAGGAGGGCAATGTGGCAGATGTTGCAGGTGTATGGAATAGGAGGTAGGTTACTGAAAGCAGTGAAGAGTTTTTATGAGGATAGCGAGGCTCAAGTTAGAGTGTGTAGGAGGGAAGGGGACTATTTCCCAGTAAAAGTGGGCCTTAGACAAGGATGTGTGATGTCACCGTGGTTGTTCAATATATTTATAGATGGGGTTGTAAGAGAAGTGAATGCGAGGGTCTTGGCAAGAGGTTTGGGGTTAAAAGATAAAGAATTAAATACAAAGTGGGTGTTGTCACAGTTGCTTTTTGCTGATGACACTGTGCTTTTGGGAGATTCTGAAGAGAAGTTGCAGAGGTTAGTGGATGAATTTGGTAGGGTGTGTAAAAGAAGAAAATTGAAAGTTAATATAGGAAAGAGTAAGGTGATGATGATAACAAAAAGATTAGGTGACGAAAGATTGGATATCAGATTGGAGGGAGAGAGTATGGAGGAGGTGAATGTATTCAGATATTTGGGAGTGGACATGTCAGCAGATATGTCTATGAAGGATGAGGTGAATCATAGAATTGATGAGGGAAAAAGGGTGAGTGGAGCACTTCGGAGTCTGTGGAGACAAAGAACTTTGTCCATGGAAGTAAAGAAGGGAATGTATGAGAGTATAGTTATACCAACACTCTTATATGGGTGTGAAGCATGGGTGATGAATGTTGCAACGAGGAGAAGGCTGGAGGCAGTGGAGATGTCATGTCTGAGGTCAATGTGTGGTGTGAATATAATGCAGAGAATTCGTAGTTTGGAAATTAGGAGGAGGTGCGGGATTACCAAAACTATTATCCAGAGAGCTGAGGAGGGGTTGTTGAGGTGGTTCGGACATGTAGAGAGAATGGAACGAGATAGAATAACTTCGAGAGTGTATAAATCTGTAGTGGAGGGAAGGCGGGGTAGGAGTTGGCCTAGGAAAGGTTGGAGGGAGGGGGTAAAGGAAGTTTTGTGTGCGAGGGGCTTGGACTTCCAGCAAGCATGTGTGAGCGTATTTGATAGGAGTGAATGGAGATAAATGGTTTTTAATACTTGACGTGCTGTTGGAGTGTGAGCAAAGTAACATTTATGAAGGGATTCAGGGAAACCGGCAGGCCGGACTTGAGTCCTGGAGATGGGAAGTACAGTGTCTGTACTCTGAAGGAGGGGTGTTAATGTGTCAGTTTTATAACTGTACTGTAAAGCACCCCTCTGGCAAGACAGTGATGGAGTGAATGATGATGAAAGTTTTTCTTTTTCGGGCCACCCTGCCTTGGTGGGAATCGGCCGATGTGTTAATAAAAAAAAATAGGCTAAATTAAACTGCTCTTGTTATAATAAGGTTAGGTAAGCTTTCTAAGGTTTTTTTGGTATGAAATTTTTAATTTTTACATTAATGCCATGGTGTGTAAACTTTTTTGAAGTCACGCAAGTTCCACAGGGTAAATAAGCCGTAAGGAGCCTTAAACATACCATGGATCGGCCCTTGGTGTTTAGGAACCCACACACCCAACCAAAACACACACACATTCAAGTTGGCGGAGGTAACTATTATGTACATTTTAATTGATAGATTTATTCTCCTAGGAAAGCCTAGGAAAGTTTGTACAGTTAGCAACTAATATTAGGATTATTAAGGCAACGTTAGATATTAATAATGTAGTCTAGCACCTTAATATAGGTAGATATAAGCCCAAATAGACGAACCTTGGATAGGTTAGCTAACGAGAATTGGCAGCCCACACTTGAATCTAGGCAGTGTAGGGCTCACGACGCGTGACCTGCGTCCTTACCAGATTGGACATCAACCAGAGAACACGTGCTGTGAACAGGCAGCACCCCCCACGTGACTCAACAACTGTCCTGGGGCCCCGGAGGAGAGATCCCGAAGTACCGCGGATATCTCTCTCCATCCAGACCCATTACAGTAAGACTAGACTTTCTTTCTCTCAGTATCTGGCCAGTTTTCTGGGGGAAACGTTAGTGAGTTATCTGTGGGTCTTAAGCGGACAGACGCTTTTGTATTGGTATGTACCAGCGTCGTCTCTTAAGTTCAAGTCTGGAAGCTAGTGTTACTTACTGCATATATTGCTTAAGGGGTATCCTTTGAATCCAGGGAACTCTGAGGTGCAGGCAGGACACTAATTACCACTTCATTTGCAGATTAAGGTTCTCCACTGCACATGGTGT
This sequence comes from Cherax destructor, assembly GCA_009830355.1. NCBI lineage: Eukaryota > Metazoa > Arthropoda > Malacostraca > Decapoda > Parastacidae > Cherax > Cherax destructor. Next base: position 6,232 of record WNWK01041831.1, on the reverse strand, counting down.
TAGGAGGGGGTTATAGATAAGGAAGTCCAGGATACACATAGCTACTACATCAAATAAGTTGTTCCCCTTTCAGTTTCTTGTAAGCAGTGTGGAATCCCTTTACTGCAGTTAGCTAGAAATTTGTCCCATAGCCACTTGTAAGTCTGAGAGAAGTGTCTCAGAGTGTCGGTGTCAACAGTGCTTGCTCTAAGTGCAGCTTACAAGGAGGCAGTCCCAAAACAAGTTTCTACACATGGCATGTCAGTGGCTCTCTTTGCACTTCTATGTAAACTTCTATGTAAAATTGCGAAGAAATAAATATTTGTATTTGTATTTGCATTAACATAAATGAAAAAATATATCTTTAAACATATTAGAATTTTTTTTAGAAAGGACTTAATTTTAAATGAGTTCTTGCTAAATGACTCACACACAAAACCTCCTTTACCCCCTCCCTCCAACCTTTCCCAGGATGACTCCCACCCTGCCCTCCAAGTCATTCTACTTTGTTCCAACCTCTCTAAATGTCTGAACCACCTCAACAACCCCTCTGCCCTCTGGATAATACTTTTAGAAACCCTGCACCTCCTTCTAATCTCCAAGTTATGGATACTCTGCATTATAATCATGCCACACATTGCCCTCAGACATGACATCTCCACTGCTTCCAGCCTTCTTCTTGTTGCAACATTCACCACCCATGCTTCACACCCATATAAGAGCATTGGTACTACTATACTCTCATACATTCCCCTCTAAGCTTCCATGGATAACGTTCTTTGTCTTCACAGACTCCTCAGTGGTTCACTCACCTTTTTTGCCCTTATCTAAATACTGTTCATCTATATGCTTCATTGTAAACACTTGGTCTACAGACCACCTACCTTTCCTAAAACAACCATGTTCATCAGCGATCCTGCTCTTTGCCTTACTCTTAGTTCTTTCAATAACAACTCTACCATACACTTTACCAGGTACAGTGGTCCCTCAACTTTCGGTCATAATCCGTTCCAGGAGCTAGACCTTAACTCGAATTACTCGAAAGTCGAAACCTTATTTCCCATAAGAAATAATGTAAATACAGTGGACCCTCGGTTAACGAATACCCCGGAAATCGTGCAATTATGTAAGTATAATTTTGTAAGTTCTTGCGGAAGTGTATTTTTGGGGGTCTGAAATAGACTAACCTACGTGAAATTTTTCCTTAAGGGAGTAAATTCGTTCGGTAATGGCACTTGAGCAGACTTCAGGAGTCAAGTTTTTACGAAACTCGGGGGTCCACTGTACAATTAATCCGTTTCCACCCAAAAATATTTACAAAAAAATCATTTTTTTAAATAAATACTATAGTTTTACATACAGAAAACAATGAGAAATAAATATAAAGCACTAATTATAATGAACAAATGAACAGTTAAACCTTTGACTGTTTCGGTCGTATATATACGTCTTACAAGCCAATGTTTCGGATGTATTAAGACGCATAAATTCTAGTGGCCTCAAATCAAGCAGGAGAACGCTGATAGGCCTATATGTGAGAGAATGGGTCTGTGTGGTCAGTGTGCGCAGTATAAAAAAAATCGGGCAGCCAGTGGTGCATTGTGGGAACGCCATTTCAGTATTCCTTGTTCAGCATGCCTAGCGGTAAGAATTATCTGACTCCTTGGCGCATCTGGGACTCTTCTCTTCCTCAATGATAGCTCTAACACAGATGGAAGTGTCTCTGAAGATAAATTTCATGGTTTTGAGGAGTTTGTGACCGAAAGAAATGCCCAGGATACCAGAAGGAAGGAACGAAGAAAGAAAGAAACTAAGGAAGGAAGGAAGAGATGAGAGGAAGGAAAGAAGAGATGAGAGGAAGGAAGGAAAGAAGAAGTACGGAAGGAGGAAAGGAAGAAGGAAGGAATTAAGAAAGAAAGAGAGAAAGTAAGGAAGGAAGGAAAGAAGAAGTAAGGAAGGAGGAAAGGAAGAAGGAAGGAATTGAGAAGAGAGAAAGTAAGAAGAAGAGAAAGGAAGGAAGGAAGAAGAAGAATAAGAAGGAAGGAAGGAACGAAGAAGGAAGAAAGAAAGGAAGGAAGAAATAAAGGAAGGAATGAAGGAAGAAAGGAAGGCAGGAAGGAAGAGATGAGAGGAAGGAAGGAAATATGTAAGAAAGGAAGGCAGAAAGAAAGGAAGGAATGAAGGAAGAAAGGAAGGTAGGTATGAAGGAAAGGAAGGAGGTTGTGGGGAAGAAGACATGGGTCCCCTTTTGTGTTGACAGGTTGACAGGCAGTGTGGGTGGTGAGTAATGGTATAATATGTCATTTTGACAGCTGCCTTACCCTGACTCAGCAAATTTAGAAGTCACACACACACACAGCAAGACTTCAAAGAGACCTGGACAAGCTTGACATCTGGTCTAGCAACTGGCTTCTCGAATTTAACCGCACCAAATGCAAAGTCATGAAGATCGGAGAAGGGCAAAGAAGATCGCTGACAGAGTACAGGCTAGGTGGACAAAGGCTACAAACCTCATCAAAGAAGAAAGACCTTAGGGTGAGCATAACGCCAAGTACGTCTCCGGAAACACACATCAACCAGATAACCGCGGCAGCATATGGGCGACTGGCAAACCTAGGCATAGCGTTCCATTACCTTAACAAGGAATCGTTCAAGACACTGTACACCGTGTACGTCAGGCCCATACTAGAGTATGCAGCACCAATCTGGAACCCACACCTGGTCAAGCACGTCAAGAAATTAGAGAAAGTGCAAAGGTTTGCGACAAGGCTAGTTCCACAACTCAGAGGAATGCCCTATGAAGAAAGATTAGAGGGAAATAGGACTAACAAAACTGGAGGACAGAAGGGTTAGAGGAGACATGATAACGACATACAAAATACTGCAGGGAATCGACAAGGTAGATAGTGACAGGATGTTCCAAAGAGGGAACACAGAAACAAGGGAACACAACTGGAAGCTGAAGACTCAGATGAGTCAAAGGGATGTTAGGAAGCATTTCTTCAGCCATAGAGTAGTTAGGATGTGGAATAGTCTAGCGAACGATATAGTGGAGGCGGGAACCATACATAGTTTTAAGACAAGGTATGATAAAGCTCATGGAGCAGGGAGAGCAGAGACCCAGTAGCGGACAGCGAAGAGGCGTGGCCAGGAGCTGAGTCTGGACCCCTGCAACCACAATTAGGTGGGTACAATTAGGTGAGTACACATAGCTTGGAGCTTTGAAGTGCTAATTGCAGTTGATGGGAAGTGTCCAGGCTGGGTAGCCACAGCCACTCCGGAGAGAGAGGTTTTTTAGTGCCAAGAAGGAAAAAAAGCTGACAGGAAATGACAGAAATTGTACACCAACTGAAATAATTTCTGGAGTGGAATCACAGTCAGTGGCCTCCACTCCATTACAACAGATATTAGAGCCAGAAAAAAAAGACCCCCCATACCACCAATACCACCAATCCAACTACATTCATCTTTGCTAATATACAGGGTCTAAAGCCAGCAACAAACAAGAAACCTTATATTTTTGGACTGCTTACAGAGTCAAATGCTATGTTTGCGGCTTTCACAGAGACCCACATAAGAGATCACTTGGACAATGAAATATGGATCCCGGGCTACAACCTATACAGGTGTGACAGAGTGAACAGGCAAAAAGGGGGGGTTGGCCTGTATATCACAGAGTCACTTATATGTTCAGAACTACTAAATGCCTCAAATGATGTAGTTCAAGTATTAGCAATAAAGGTCAAGAATCAAAACCTGGTCATCGTGGTTGTCTACAAGCCCCCGGATGCAACGTCCCAACAATTCCAGGAACAGCTTCTGAAAATTGACCACTGTCTGGAAAATCTTCCAGCTCCTGCCCCCAACATCTTGCTACTGGGGGATTTCAACCTCAGGCACCTAAAATGGAGGACCATTGCAAACAATGTGGTAGCAGAGATAACACCAGGAGGCAGCTCAGATGAAAATTCACACATGCATGAACTTTTAAATCTCTGCACCAAGTTCACCTTAAACCAGCAAATAGTGGAGCCCACAAGATTAGAGAATACACTGGACCTCTTCTTCACAAACAATGATGATCTGATACGAAATGTCATCATATCAAAAACAATATACTCAGATCACAACATAATAGAGGTCCAGACATGCATCCGGGGAGCCCCAGATCAAAAAATGTGATCAGCCGCGAGGGAGCTTTCTCCAAATTCAACTTCAATAACAAGAACATAAGGTGGGACCGAGTAAACCAAGTCCTAAATGATATAAACTGGGAAGATTGCCTAAGCATCACGGATCCCAACCTATGTCTAGAACAAATTAACTCTGTGGTACTCGAGGTTTGCTAAAGGCAAATTCCTTTAAGGAAAAGGAGGAGAAGATGCAAACTAGAAAGAGAGGGGCGCTCCCTATACAGGAGAAGGCAAAGAATAACGGAGCGGCTACAGGAGGCCAATATCTCTGAAATACGTAGGGAGACACTAGTCAGACAAATGGCAAACATTGAATTAAAACTAAAGGAATCTTACAGGAATCAAGAGACACGGGAACAACTAAAAGCCATAAATGAAATTGAAAGAAACCCAAAGTATTTCTTTTCCTATGCAAAATCAAAGTCGAGAACAACAACCAGTATTGGGCCCCTACTTAAACGGGATGGGTCCTACACAGATGACAGCAAGGAAATGAGTGAGTTACCTAAGTCCCAGTATGACTCAGTTTTTAGCGAGCCACTAACCAGACTGAAAATCGAAAACCTAAATGAATTTTTTATGAGAGTGCCACAGAATTTGACAGACGCATGCCTTTCTGACATCACCAAGACGCCAAATGACTTCGAAAAGGCAATAAATGACGTGCCCATGCACTCTGCTCCAGGCCCAGACTCATGGAACTCCGTGTTCATCAAGAACTGCAAGAAGTCCCTATCACATGCTTTTAACATCTTATGGAGAGGGAACATGGACACTGGGATCGTCCCCCAGCTACTAAAAACAACAGACATAGCCCCGCTCCACAAAGGGGGCAGTAAAGCAACATCAAAGAACAACAGACCAATTGCGCTAACGTCCGATATCATAAAAATCTTTGAAAGGGTTCTAAGAAGCAAGATCGCCACCCATCTTGATACCCATCAATTGCACAACCCAGGACATCATGGGTTTAGAGCAGGCCGCTCCTGTCTGTCCCAACTACTGGACCACTACGACAAGGTCCTGGATGCTCTAGAAGATAAACAGAATGCAGATGTTATATACACAGATTTTGCAAAAGCCTTTGACAAGTGTGACCATGGTGTAATAGCACACAAAATGCGTGATAAAGGAATAACAGGAAAAGTTGGTAGATGGATCTATAATTTCTAACATGTAGAACACAAAGAGTAGTAGTCAATAGAGTAAAGTCTGAGGCAGCTACTGTGAAAAGCTCTGTTCCACAAGGCACAGTACTTGCTCCCATCCTATTCCTCATCCTCGTATCAGATATTGACAGGGATATAAGCCACAGTGCTGTGTCTTCCTTTGCAGATGACACCCGAATCTGTATGACGGTGTCCACCGTCGAAGACACGGCTAGACTCCAAGCAGACATAAACCAAATCTTTAACCCTTTGACTGTCGCAACCCTCAATCCTGAGTGCCATTCTGTTGTCGCAAAATATTCGAAAAAAAAAAAATTATTTTTTCTTATCAAAATGTTAAGATTATTTTTCTGATTGTTTTTATCCTAAAAACAGATTTTTGCCATCAATACTTACCGAGATATGGAGGTGTAAAGTTGGCAGAAAATGAGCCGCGTATGGCAACAGTGGCGAATGCCACTCACTCGGTAAACATTTGTTTACTTCCATTCGTAGATTTCTTGTTTTTTTCACTATTTTCTTTTTTTACGTAACTTATGTGGCCTGTGAGGCCAAGGTAAGGTGCAATGTATATATATACATTCGTTGTATGCAACACAATAATAGCATAAACATTAGTATCTTTATATTGTTTACAAAACTTGTTTACACAAATAAACAATACAAAAAAATCTTTATTACTATTGTTCTATAATATACAGTGGTACCCCGACTTACGATATTAATCCGTCAGAGAGGGCATATTTTAAGGCGAAACAATCGTTAAACGAATCAATTTTCCCCATAAGAAATAATGGAAATAAATTTAATCCGTCCAAGACTTCCAAAAGTAGTTATATAAAATATTTTTAGAACTTTTGGACATTAAATAATAAATAATTGAATAAAGAA
>WNWK01041830.1:0-16267 GCA_009830355.1 Cherax destructor | reverse complement strand
TTATTTAAAAGTGTGAAAATTAAGTATTTTAGCAAAAAAATGAGTTTTGCCAAAAAGCATCAAACCGCTCTAAAACGTCGAAATTTTTAATAAAATCGATTTTAGCACAGGTTTTTAACCTTTTTATTTTTAAAATAATATGAAATTTTCCCTATAAAAATATTGATTTTTATAGTTTTTTAAATGGGTTTTTTTAAAATATGAAAAAAAATTAAAAAATATTAAAAAATGCTTTTAAAACTTGATTTTATTGCTTTTTTTTGACGATTCAAGGCATTTTCAGGGGATTTTCTAAAAACAAATTTTTTAGAAAAAAATATACCTATAAAAAGCTTCCTAAAAGAAAATCAAAAAATTTTTGCTTACTTTTCCCATAAATTTAATTGCAGAAAATTCTTTTTAAAAAGTGTGAAAATCAAGTATTTTAGCTAAAAATGAGTTTTCCGGGAAAAGCACTAAAACCCGCTCTAAAACGTCAAAATATGCAATAAAATACGATTTTAGCATTTTTTTCAAAAATTTTTTTTCTTTAATATGAAATATTCTATAAAATATTGATTTTTATAGTTTTTAAATGTGATTTTTTAAAAATATGTAAATAATTAAAAAAATATTAAAAAATGCTATTAAACTTGATTTTATTGCTTTTTTGACGATTCAAGGTTTTTTTCACGGATTTTCTAAAAACTTTTTTTAGATAAAATATACCTATGAAAAAGCTTCCTAAAAGAAAATCAAAAAATTTTTGGGTTTATTTTTCCCTTTTAATTGAAAAGAAATTTTTTAAAAGTGTGAAAATCTAAGTATTTTAGCTAAAAATGAGTTTTGCCAGAAAAGCACTCAAACCGCTCTAAAACGAAAATGCAATAAAATACGATTTTAGCACATTTTTCTGAGCTTTTTAATGTTTCATGTATATTTCGAAAATAATATGAAATATTCTATAAAATATTGATTTTATAGATTTTAATGGATTTTTTAAAAATATGTAAATAATTAATAAATATTCAAAAATGCTATAAAACTTAGTTTTATTGCATTTTTTGACGATTTAAGGCATTTTCAAAGGATTTTTGAAAAACTATTTTTAGATAAAATATACCTATGAATAAGCTTCCTAAAAGAAAATCATAAAATTTTGCTTACTTTTCCCATAAATTTCAATTGCAGTAGAAATTCTATTTAAAAGTGTGAAAATCTAAGTATTTTAGTAAAATAGTTTTGCCAGAAAAGCACTCAAACCGCTCTAAAACGTCGAAATATGCAATAAAATCGATTTTAGCACATTTTTCTGAGCTTTTTAATGTTTCATGTATTATTTCGAAAATAATATGAAATATTCTATAAAAATATTGATTTTTATAGATTTTTAATGGGATTTTTAAAAATATGTAAATAATTATTAAATATTCAAAAATGCTATAAAACTTGATTTTATTGCATTTTTGACGATTAAGGCATTTTCAGGATTTTCTGAAAAACTATTTTTAGATAAAATATACCTATGAGTAAGCCTTCCTAAAAGAAAATTATAAAATTTTGCTTAATTTTCCATAAATTTCAATTGCAGTAGAAATTCTATTTAAAAGTGTGAAAATCTAAGTATTTTAGCTGAAAAATGAGTTTTGCCAGAAAAGCACTCAAACCGCTCTAAAACGTCGAAATATGCAATAAAATACGATTTTAGCACATTTTTCTGAGCTTTTTAATGTTTCATGTATATTTCGAAAATAATATGAAATATTCTATAAAAATATTGATTTTATAGATTTTTAATGGGATTTTTTAAAAATATGTAAATAATTAATAAATATTCAAAATGCTATAAAACTTGATTTTATTGCATTTTTTGACGATTAAGGCATTTTCAAGATTTTTGAAAACTTTTTTTAGATAAAATATACCTATAGTAAGCTTCCTAAAGAAAATCATAAAATTTTGCTTACTTTTCCCATAAATTTCAATTGCAGTAGAAATTCTATTTAAAAGTGTGAAAATCTAAGTATTTTAGCTAAAAATGAGTTTTGCAGAAAAGCACTCAAACCGTCTAAAACGTCGAAATATGCAATAAAATACGATTTTAGCACATTTTTCTGAGCTTTTTAATGTTTCATGTATATTTCGAAAATAATATGAAATATTCTATAAAAATATTGATTTTTATAGATTTTAATGGGATTTTTTAAAAATATGTAAATAATAATATATTTAAAATTCTATAAAACTTGATGTTATTGCATTTTGACGATTTAGGATTTTCAAGGATTTTCTGAAAAACTATTTTTAGATAAAATATACCTATGAAAAGCTTCTAAAAATCATAAAATTTTGCTTACTTTTCCATAAATTTCAATTGCAGTAAATTCTATTTAAAAGTGTGAAAATCAAGTATTTTAGTAAAAATGAGTTTTGTAGAAAAGCACTCAAACCGCTCTAAAACGTCGAAATATGCAATAAAATACGATTTTAGCACGGTAATAAAAATATTTCAAAATAATATGAAATATTCTATAAAAATATTGATTTTTATAGATTTTTAATGGATTTTTAAAAATATGTAAATAATTAATAAATATTCAAAATGCTATAAAACTTGATTTTATTGCATTTTTCTATAGTAAGATTCCTAAAAGAAAATCATAAAATTTTGCTTACTTTTCCCATAAATTTCAATTGCAGAGAAATTCTTTTAAAAGTGTGAAAATCTAAGTATTTTAGCTAAAAATGAGTTTTGCCAGAAAAGCCTCAAACCGCTCTAAAACGTCGAAATATGCAAAAAATACGATTTTAGCACATTTTTCTGAGTTTTTTAATGTTTCATGTATTTTTCGAAAATAATATGAAATATTCTATAAAAATTGATTTTTATAGATTTTAATGGGATTTTTAAAAATATGTAAATAATTAATACATATTCAAAAATGCTATAAAACTTGATTTTATTGCATTTTTTGACGATTTAAGGCATTTTCAAGAATTTTCTGAAAAACTATTTTTTTAGATAAAATATACCTATGAGTAAGCTTCTAAAAGAAAATCATAAAATTTTGCTTACTTTTCCCATAAATTTCAATTGCAGTAGAAATTCTATTTAAAAGTGTGAAAATCTAAGTATTTTAGCTAAAAATGAGTTTTGTCAGAAAAGCATCAAACCGCTCTAAAACGTCGAAATATGCCATAAAATGCGATTTTAGCACATTTTTCTGAGCTTTTTAATGTTTCATGTATTTTCGAAAATAATATGAAATATTCTATAAAAATATTGATTTTTATAGATTTTAATGGGATTTTTTAAAAATATGTAAATAATTAATAAATATTCAAAAATGCTATAAAACTTGATTTTATTGCATTTTTGACGATTAAAGGCATTTTCAAGGATTTTCTGAAAACTATTTTTAGATAAAATATACCTTGAGTAAGCTTCCTAAAGAAAATCATAAAATTTTGCTTACTTTTCCCATAAATTTCAATTGCAGTAGAAATTCTATTTAAAAGTTGAAAATCTAAGTATTTTAGCTAAAAATGAGTTTTGCCAGAAAACACTCAAACGCTCTAAAACGTCGAAATATGCCATAAAATGCGATTTTAGCACATTTTTCTGAGCTTTTAATGTTTCATGTATTTTCGAAAATAATATGAAATATTCTATAAAAATATTGATTTTTATAGATTTTAATGGGATTTTTAAAATATGTAAATAATTAATAAATATTCAAAAATCTATAAAACTTATTTTATTGCATTTTTGACGATTCAAGGCATTTTCAGGATTTTCTGAAAACTATTTTTTAGATAAAATATACCTATAAGTAAGCTTCTAAAAGAAAATCATAAAATTTTGCTTACTTTTCCATAAATTTCAATTGCAGTAGAAATTCTATTTAAAAGTGTGAAAATGTAAGTATTTTAGCTAAAAATGAGTTTTGTCAGAAAAGCACTCAAACCCTCTAAAACGTCGAAATATGCAATAAAATCGATTTTGCACATTTTTCTGAGTTTTTAATGTTTCATGTATTTTTCGAAAATAATATGAAATATTCTAAATATATTGATTTTATAGATTTTTAATGGGATTTTTAAAAATATGTAAATAATTATAAATATTCAAAAATGCTATAAAACTTATTTTATTGCATTTTTGACATTAAGTCATTTTCAAGATTTTCTGAAAACTATTTTTTTAGATAAAATATACCTATGGTAAGCTTCCAAAGAAAATCATAAAATTTTGCTTACTTTTCCCATAAATTTCAATTGCAGTAGAAATTCTATTTAAAAGTGTGAAATCTAAGTATTTTAGCTAAAAATGAGTTTTGCCAGAAAAGCATCAAACCGCTCTAAAACGTCGAAATATGCAATAAAATGCGATTTTAGCAAATTTTTCTGAGCTTTTTAATGTTTAATGTATTTTTCGAAAATAATATGAAATATTCTATAAAAATATTGATATTTATAGATTTTTAATGGGATTTTTTAAAAATATGTAAATAATTAATAAATATTCAAAAATGCTATAAAACTTGATTTTATTGCATTTTTTGACGATTTAGGGCATTTTCAAGGATTTTCTGAAAAACTATTTTTTTAGATAAAATATACATGTGAGTAAGCTTCCTCAAAGAAAATCATAAAATTTTGCTTACTTTTCCCATAAATTTCAATAGCAGTAGAAATTCTGTTTAAAAGTGTGAAAATCTAAGTATTTTAGCTGAAAAATGAGTTTTGCCAGAAAAGCACTCAAACCGCTCTAAAACGTCGAAATATGCAATAAAAAACGATTTTAGCAAATTTTTCTGAGCTTTTTAATGTTTCATGTATATTTCGAAAATAATATGAAATATTCTATAAAAATATTGATTTCTATAGATTTTTAATGGGATTTTTTAAAAATATGTAAATAATTAATAAATATTCAAAAATGCTATAAAACTTGATATTTTAGCTAAAAAATGAGTTTTGCCAGAAAAGCACTCAAACCGCTTTAAAACGTCGAAATATGCAATAAAATACGATTTTAGCACATTTTTCTCAGCTTTTTAATGTTTCATGTATATTTCGAAAATACGATGAAATATTCTATAAAAAAATTGATTTTTATAGATTTTTAATGGGATTTTTTAAGAATATGTAAATAATTAATATATATTCAAAAATGCTATAAAACTTGATTTTATTGCATTTTTTGACGATTTAAGGCATTTTCAAGGATTTTCTGAAAAACTATTTTTTTAGATAAAATATTCCTAAAAGAAAATCATAAAATTTTGCTTACTTTTCCCATAAATTTCATTGCAGTAGAAATTCTATTTAAAAGTGTGAAAATCTAAGTATTTTGCTGAAAAGAAGTTTTGCAGAAAAGCACTCATACCGCTCTAAACGTCGAAATATGCAATAAAATAGATTTTAGCACATTTTCTGAGCTTTTAATGTTTCATGTATTTTCAAAATAATATGAAATATTCTATAAAATATTCATTTTTATAGATTTTTAATGGATTTTTAAAAATATGTAAATAATTAATAAATATTAAAATGCAATAAAACTTTATTTATTGCATTTTTGACATTCAAGGCATTTTCAATGATTTTTGAAAAACTATTTTTGATAAAAATACCTATAAATAAGCTTCCTAAAGATAATCATAAAATTTTGCTTACTTTCCCATAAATTTCAATTGCAGTGAAATTCTATTTAGAAGTGTTAAAATGTAAGTATTTTAGCTAAAAATGAGTTTTGTCAGAAAAGTATCAAACCTCTCTAAACGTCGAAATATCAATAAAATGCGATGTTAACACATTTTCTGAGCTTTTAATGTTTCATGTATTTTGAAAATAATATAAATATTCTATAAAAATATGATTTTTATAGATTTTAATGGGATTTTTAAAAATATGTAAATAATTAATAATATTCAAAAATGCTATAAAACTTGATTTTATTGCATTTTTGACATTTAGGCATTTCAAGGATTTCTGAAACTATTTTTAGATAAAATACCTATATAACTTCTAAAGAAAATCATAAAATTTTGCTACTTTTCCATAAATTTCAATTGCGTAGAAATTTATTTAAGTGTGAAAATCTAAGTATTTTAGCTAAAAATGAGTTTTGTCAGAAAAGCATCAAACCGCTCTAAAACGTCGAAATATGCAATAAAATACGATTTTAGCACATTTTCTGAGCTTTTAATGTTTCATGTATTTTCGAAAATAATATGAAATATTCTATAAAAATATTGATTTTTATAGATTTTGAATGGGATTTTTAAAATATGTAAATAATTAATAATATTCAAAAATGCTATAAAACTTGATTTTATTGCATTTTTGACGATTAAGGCATTTTCAGATTTTCTGAAAACTATTTTTAGATAAATATACCTATGAGTAAGCTTCCTAAAGAAAATCATAAAATTTTGCTTACTTTTCCATAAATTTCAATTGCAGTAAATTCTATTTAAAAGTGTGAAAATCTAAGTATTTTAGCTAAAAATGAGTTTTGTCAGAAAAGCATCAAACCGCTCTAAAACGTCGAAATATGCATAAAATGCGATTTTAGCACATTTTTCTGAGCTTTTTAATGTTTCATGTATTTTCGAAAATAATATGAAATATTCTATAAAAATATTGATTTTATAGATTTTAATGGATTTTTAAAAATATGTAAATAATTAATAAATATTCAAAAATGCTATAAAACTTGATTTATTGCATTTTTGACGATTAGGCATTTCAAGGATTTTCTGAAAAACTATTTTTAGATAAAATATACCTATGAAGTAAGCTTCCTAAAAGAAAATCATAAAATTTTGCTTACTTTTCCCATAAATTTCAATTGCAGTAGAAATTCTATTTAAAAGTGTGAAAATCTAAGTATTTTAGCTGAAAAATGAGTTTTGCCAGAAAAGCACTCAAACCGCTCTAAAACGTCGAAATATGCAATAAAATACGATTTTAGCACATTTTTCTAGCTTTAATGTTTCATGTATATTTCGAAAAAATATGAAATATTCTATAAAATATTATTTTATAGATTTTTAATGGGATTTTTAAAATATGTAAATAATTAATATATTAAAAATGCATAAAACTTGATTTATTGCATTTTTGACGATTAAGGCATTTTCAAGGATTTTCTGAAAAACTATTTTTAGATAAAATATACCTATGATAAACTCTAAAGAAAATCATAAAATTTTGCTTACTTTTCCATAAATTTCAATTGCAGTGAAATTCTATTTAAAAGTGGAAAATCTAAGTATTTTAGCTAAAAATGAGTTTTAGAAAAGCACTCAAACCGCTCTAAAACGTCAAATATGCAATAAAATACGATTTTGCACATTTTCTGAGCTTTTTAATGTTTCATGTATATTTCGAAAATAATATGAAATATTCTATAAAAATATTGATTTTATAGATTTTTAATGGGATTTTTAAAATATGTAAATAATTAATAAATATTAAAAATGCTATAAAACTTGATTTTATTGCATTTTGACGATTAAGGCATTTTCAAGGATTTTCTGAAAAACTATTTTTAGATAAAATATACCTATGAGTAAGCTTCCTAAAAGAAAATCATAAAATTTTGCTTACTTTTCCCTAAATTTCAATTGCAGTAGAAATTCTATTTAAAAGTGTGAAAATCTAAGTATTTTAGCTAAAAATGAGTTTTCAGAAAGAAAACCTCTAAAGTGAAATATGCATAAAAATTTTAAATTTTTCTAGTTTTAATTTTCATGTATTTTCAAATAATATGAAATATTCTATAAAAATATTGATTTTTATAGATTTTTAATGGGATTTTTAAAAATATGTAAATAATTAATAAATATTCAAAAATGCTATAAAACTTGATTTTATTGCATTTTTGACGATTTAAGGCATTTTCAAGGATTTTGTGAAAAACTATTTTTTTTAGATAAAATATACCTATGAGTAAGCTTCCTAAAAGAAAATCATAAAATTTTGCTTACTTTTCCCATAAATTTCAATTGCAGTAGAAATTCTATTTAAAAGTGTGAAAATCTAAGTATTTTTGCTAAAAAATGAGTTTTGCCAGAAAAGCACTCAAACTGCTCTAAAACGTCGAAATATGCAATAAAATACGATTTTAGCACATTTTTCTGAGCTTTTTAATGTTTCATGTATTTTTCGAAAATAATATGAAATATTCTTAAAATATTGATTTTTATAGATTTTAATGGATTTTTTAAAATATAAATAATTAATAAATATTAAAATGCTATAAACTTGATTTATTGCATTTTGACGATTTAGGATTTTCAAGGATTTTCTGAAACTATTTAGATAAAATATACTTGAAAGCTTCTAAAGAAAATCATAAATTTGCTTATTTTCCCATAAATTTCAATTGCAGAAATTTATTTAAAAGTGTGAAAATCAAGTATTTTAGTAAAAATGAGTTTTGCAGAAGCATCAAGCTCAACGTCGAAATATGCAATAAATACGATTTTGCACATTTTCTGAGTTTTAATGTTTCATGTATTTTCGAAAATAATATGAAATATTCTTAAAATATTGATTTTATAGATTTTTGATTTTTAAAATATGTAAAATAATAATATTCAAATGCTATAAAACTTGATTTTATTGCATTTTGACGATTTAGGCATTTTCAGTTTCTGAAAAATTTTTAGATAAAATATACCATAAGTAAGCTTCCTAAAAGAAAATCATAAAATTTTGCTTACTTTTCCCATAAATTTCAATTGCATAGAAATTTTTTTAAAGTGTGAAAATCTAAGTATTTTAGCTAAAATGAGTTTTGCCAGAAAAGCACTCAAACCTTAAAACGTCGAAATATGCAATAAAATCGATTTTAGCACATTTTCTGAGCTTTTAATGTTTCATGTATTTTCGAAAATAATAGAAATATTTATAAAAATATTGATTTTATAGATTTTAATGGGATTTTTAAAATATGTAAATAATTAATAATATTCAAAATGCTATAAACTTGATTTTATTGCATTTTGACGATTTAAGGATTTCAAGGATTTTCTGAAAACTATTTTTAGATAAAATATACCTTGAGAAGCTTCCTAAAAGAAAATCATAAAATTTGCTACTTTTCCATAAATTTCAATTGCAGTGAAATTTATTTAAAGTGTGAAAATCTAAGTATTTTAGCTGAAAATGAGTTTTGCAGAAAAGCACTCAAACCGTCTAAAACGTCGAAATATGCAATAAAATACGATTTTAGCACATTTTTCTGAGCTTTTTAATGTTTCATGTATTTTCGAAAATAATATGAAATATTCTATAAAAATTATTTTATAGATTTTAATGATTTTTTAATATGTAAATAATTTAAATATTCAAAAATGCTATAAAACTTGATTTTATGTTTTTGACATAAGGATTTTCAAGGATTCTAAAACTATTTAGATAAAATATACCATAGAAGCTTTAAAGAAAATCATAAAATTTTTATTTTCCATAAATTTCAATTCATAGAATTTTTAAAAGTTGAAAATCTAATATTTTATAAAATGATTGCCAGAAAGACTAAACTTAAAAGTCGAAATATAATAAAATAATTTTAGAATTTTTGATTTTAAGTTTCATGTATATTTAAATAAATGAAAATCTATAAAAATTTGATTTTTAAGATTTTAGATAATTTAATAATTAATAAATATTAAAAATCTATAATTGATTTTATTGATTTTAAAATTTGATTTTCAAGGATTTTTAAAAAATATTTTTTAGATAAATATACATAAGTAAGTTCTAAAAGAAAATCATAAAATTTTGGGGCTTACTTTTCCTCATAAATTTCAAATTATAGAATTTTAAAGTTAAAATTAATATTTACTAAAAATGATTTTGAAAGCACTAAACGTTAAAAGCAATATCAAAAGATTTTAACATTTTTAGCTTAATTTTCATTATTTTTCAAAGAAATTATAAAATTTTATTTTATAATTTAATGGTTAAATATTAAATAATAATAAATATTAAGCTAAAAATGATTTTATGATTGACGTTTAAAGATTTAAATTTTAAAACATTTTAGAAAATTCTATTTAAGTTCCTAAAGAAAATATAAAATTTCTTATTTTATAAATTTAATTATGAAATTTATTTAAAATTAAAATTAAATTATAAAATGATTTTGCAATAAGATAACGCTCTAACGGAAATTGAAAAACATTTTAAATTTTAGCTTAATTATTTTTATTAAAATTATTAAATTTTTTAAATTTAATGGATTTTAAAAATGAAATTTAATAAATAATCTTAAACTTGATTTTATATACGATTAAATTTTCAGGTTTTAAATATTTTTGAAATAATAAATTCTAAAAAAATATAAAATTTTTTATTTAAAATTCAATTAAAAATTTAAAATGTAAAACTGTATTTGCTGAAAATAGTTTCAAACATAAGTAAAACTGAAATTCAATAAAATAATTTTACACATTTTGGCTTTTAAGTTCAGTATTCGAAAATAATATGAATTTTATAAAATATTATTTTAAGATTTTAATATTTTAAAAATATGAAATATAATATTTAAAAATCTTTAAAATTAATTTTATTTTTGAAAACTTTTAGATTTTCTGAAAATATTTAGATAAAATATCCTAGAAATTCTAATAAAATATAAATTTGCTATTTCCATAAATTAAATAAATTTTTAAAATTGAATTCTAGATTTAGCTAAAATGATTTCCAAAAGCAATCAAACTCTAAAAGTCAATAGCTTAAAATCATTATAGCAACATTTAGCTTTTAATTTCATTATATTTTAAATTGAAATATAATAAAAAATATTGATTTTTATAGATTTTGAATGGGATTTTTAAATATGTAAATTATTAATAAATATTAAAATGATTCTATTTAAAAGTGTGAAAATCTAAGTATTTTAGCTGAAAAATGAGTTTGCCAGAAAAGCACTCAAACCGCTCTAAAACGTCGAAATATGCAATAAAATACGATTTTAGCACATTTTTCTGAGCTTTTAATGTTTCATGTATTTTCGAAAATAATATGAAATATTCTATAAAAATATTGATTTTTATAGATTTTTAATGGGATTTTTTAAAAATATGTAAATAATTAATAAATATTCAAAAATGCTATAAAACTTGATTTTATTGCATTTTTGACATTCAAGGCATTTTCAAGGATTTTCTGAAAAACTATTTTTAGATAAAATATACCTATAAGTAAGCTTCCTAAAGAAAATCATAAAATTTTGCTTACTTTTCCCATAAATTTCAATTGCAGTAGAAATTCTATTTAAAAGTGTGAAAATCTAAGTATTTTAGCTAAAAATGAGTTTTGCCAGAAAAGCACTCAAACCGCTCTAAAACGTCGAAATATGCAATAAAATGCGATTTTAGCACATTTTCTGAGCTTTTTAATGTTTCATGTATTTTTCGAAAATAATATGAAATATTCTATAAAAATATTGATTTTTATAGATTTTTAATGGGATTTTTTAAAAAATATGTAAATAATTAATAAATATTCAAAAATGCTATAAAACTTGATTTTATTGCATTTTTTGACGATTTAAGGCTATTTTCAAGGATTTTCTGAAAAACTATTTTTTAGATAAAATATACCTGTAAGTAACTTCCTAAAAGAAAATCATAAAATTTTGCTTACTTTTCCATAAATTTCAATTGCAGTAAAATTCTTTTAAAAGTGTGAAAATCTAAGTATTTTAGCTAAAATAGTTTTGCCAGAAAAGCACTCAAACCGCTCTAAAACGTCAAATATGCAATAAAATACGATTTTAGCACATTTTTCTGAGCTTTAATGTTTCATGTATTTTCGAAAATAATATGAAATATTCTATAAAATATTGATTTTTATAGATTTTAATGGATTTTTAAAATATGTAAATAATTAATAAATATTCAAAAATGCTATAAACTTGATTTTATTCATTTTTGACGATTTGGCATTTTCAAGGATTTGAAAACTATTTTTTAAAAGAGAAATTTTCATAAATTTGCTTACTTTTCCATAAACAATTGCATAAATTTTTAAAAGTGTGAAAATCTGTATTTTAGCTAAAAATGAGTTTGCAGAAAAGCACTCAAACCGCTCTAAACGTCAAATATGCAAAAATACGATTTTAGCACATTTTCTGAGCTTTTTAATGTTTCATGTATTTTCGAAAATAATATGAAATATTCTATAAAAATATTGATTTTTATAGATTTTAATGGGATTTTTTAAATATGTAAATAATTAATAAATATTAAAATGCTATAAATATTTATTGATTTTTGACATTAAAACATTTTAAGATTTTCTGAAAACTATTTTTAGATAAAATATACTATGTAAGCTTCCAAAAGAAAATCATAAAATTTGCTTACTTTTCCCATAAATTTCAATTGCAGTAGAAATTCTATTTAAAAGTGTGAAAATCTAAGTATTTTAGCTAAAAATGAGTTTTGCCAGAAAAGCACTCAAACCGCTTAAAACGTCGAAATATGCAAAAAATACGATTTTAGCACATTTTTCTGAGCTTTTTAATGTTTCATGTATTTTTCGAAAAAATATGAAATATTCTATAAAAATATTGATTTTTATAGATTTTAATGGATTTTTAAAATATGTAAATAATTAATAAATATTCAAAATGCTATAAAACTTGATTTTTATTTTTGACATTAAGGCATTTTCAGGATTTTCTGAAAAACTATTTTTAGATAAATATACCTATGAGTAAGCTTCCTAAAGAAAATCATAAAATTTTGCTTACTTTTCCATAAATTTCAATTGCAGTA
This sequence comes from Cherax destructor, assembly GCA_009830355.1. NCBI lineage: Eukaryota > Metazoa > Arthropoda > Malacostraca > Decapoda > Parastacidae > Cherax > Cherax destructor. The sequence goes on along the minus strand of WNWK01041830.1, from coordinate 3,482 downwards.
GAAATTCTTTTAAAGTGTGAAAATCTAAGTATTTAGCTAAAAATGAGTTTGCCAGAAAAGCACTCAAACCGCTCTAAAACGTCGAAATATGCAAAAATACGATTTTAGCAATTTTCTGAGCTTTTAATGTTTCATGTATTTTCAAATAATGAAATATTCTATAAAATATTGATTTTATAGATTTTAATGGATTTTTTAAAATATGTAATAATTAAAAATATTCAAAATGCTATAAAACTTGATTTTATTGCTTTTGACGATTAGGCATTTTCAAGGATTTTCTGAAAACTATTTTTAGATAAAATATACCTGTGAGAAGCTTCCTAAAGAAAATCATAAATTTCTTCTTTTCCCATAAATTTCAATTGAGAAATTCTATTTAAAAGTGTGAAAATCTAAGTATTTTAGCTAAAATGAGTTTCAGAAAGCATCAAACGCTCTAAAACGTCGAAATATGCAATAAAATACGATTTTACACATTTTCTGACTTTTAATGTTTCATGTATTTTCGAAAATAATATGAAATATTCTATAAAAATATTGATTTTATAGATTTTAATGGGATTTTTTAAAATATGTAAATAATTAATAAATATTAAAAATGCTATAAAACTTGATTTATTGCATTTTTGACGATTTAAGGCATTTTAAAGGGTTTTCTGAAAAACTATTTTTTTAGATAAAATATACCTATGAGTAAGCTTCCTAAAGAAAATCATAAAATTTTGCTTACTTTTCCCATTTTTTTTTTTTTTTTTTTTTTTTTTAGCACATTTTTCTGAGCTTTTAATGTTTCATGTATTTTCGAAAATAATATGAAATATTCTATAAAAATATTGATTTTTATAGATTTTTAATGGGATTTTTTAAAATATGTAAATAATTAATAAATATTCAAAAATGCTATAAAACTTGATTTTATTGCATTTTGACGATTAGCATTTTCAGGATTTTCTGAAAACTATTTTTAGATAAAATACCTTAGTAAGCTTCTAAAGAAAATCATAAAATTTTGCTTACTTTTCCCATAAATTTCAATTGCAGTAGAAATTCTTTTAAAAGTGTGAAAATCTAAGTATTTTAGCTAAAAATGAGTTTTGCCAGAAAAGCATCAAACGCTCTAAAACGTCGAAATATGCAATAAAATACGATTTTAGCACATTTTTCTGAGCTTTTTAATGTTTCATGTATTTTCGAAAATAATATGAAATATTCTATAAAAATATTGATTTTTATAGATTTTAATGGGATTTTTTAAAAATATAAATAATAATAAATATTCAAAAATGCTATAAACTTGATTTATTGCATTTTTTGACGATTTAGGATTTTCAAGTTTTCTGAAAATATTTTTAGATAAAATATACCTGTGAGAAGTTCCTAAAGAAAATCATAAAATTTTGCTTACTTTTCCCATAAATTTCAATTGCAGTAGAAATTCTATTTAAAAGTGTGAAAATCTAAGTATTTTAGCTAAAAATGAGTTTTGCCAGAAAAGCACTCAAACCGCTCTAAAACGTCGAAATATGCAATAAAATACGATTTTAGCACATTTTTCTGAGCTTTTTAATGTTTCATGTATTTTCGAAAATAATATGAAATATTCTATAAAAATATTGATTTTTATAGATTTTTAATGGGATTTTTTAAAATATGTAAATAATTAATAAATATTCAAAAATGCTATAAAACTTGATTTTATTGCATTTTTTGACGATTTAAGGCATTTTCAAGGATTTTCTGAAAAACTATTTTTTTAGATAAAATATACCTATGAGTAAGCTTCCTATAAGAAAATCATAAAATTTTGCTTACTTTTCCCATAAATTTCAATTGCAGTAGAAATTCTATTTAAAAGTGTGAAAATCTAAGTATTTTAGCTAAAAAATGAGTTTTGTCAGAAAAGCATCAAACCGCTCTAAAACGTCGAAATATGCATTAAAATGCGATTTTAGCACATTTTTCTGAGCTTTTTAATGTTTCATGTATTTTTCGAAAATAATATGAAATATTCTATAAAAATATTGATTTTTATAGATTTTGAATAGGATTTTTTAAAATATGTAAATAATTAATAAATATTCAAAAATGCTATAAAACTTGATTTTATTGCATTTTTTGACGATTAGGGCATTTCAAGGATTTTCTGAAAACTATTTTTAGATAAAATATACCTGTGAGTAAGCTTCCTAAAAGAAAATCATAAAATTTTGCTTACTTTTTTTTTTTTTTTTTTTTTTTTTTTTTTTTTTTTTTTTTTTTTTTTTTTTTTTTTTTTTTTTTTTTTTTTTTTTTTTTTTTTTTTTTTTTTTTTTTTTTTTTTTTTTTTTTTTTTTTTTTTTTTTTTTTTTTTTTTTTTTTTTTTTTTTTTTTTTTTTTTTTTTTTTTTTTTTTTTTTTTTTTTTTTTTTTTTTTTTTTTTTTTTTTTTTTTTTTTTTTTTTTTTTTTTTTTTTTTTTTTTTTTTTTTTTTTTTTTTTTTTTTTTTTTTTTTTTTTTTTTTTTTTTTTTTTTTTTTTTTTTTTTTTTTTTTTTTTTTTTTTTTTTTTTTTTTTTTTTTTTTTTTTTTTTTTTTTTTTTTTTTTTTTTTTTTTTTTTTTTTTTTTTTTTTTTTTTTTTTTTTTTTTTTTTTTTTTTTTTTTTTTTTTTTTTTTTTTTTTTTTTTTTTTTTTTTTTTTTTTTTTTTTTTTTTTTTTTTCCCATAAATTTTGAAATTTTAAAACAAATTTTAAAAGAGTTTGAAACATATTAAACAAATTCAAATACGTTTAAATTTTTGTTTAATGTTTTGTATTTTTCAAAAATAAATATTCTTAAAAAATTATTATAGATTTTGGTTTTTAAAAATAAATTAATAAATATTAAATTAAAAATTGTTTTTATTTTATTTGCTTTTCAAGATTTGAAATATTTTAAAATATACCTGAGTAATCTAAAAATAAAATTTTTTACTTTTCCATAATTTTTTAAAATTTTAAAATGTAAAATTAAATTAAAAAAATTGCAAAAAGATACCATAATGAAAGATTTTGAATTTTCTGACTTTTTAATGTTTATATTTTTCAAAGAAAATCATAAAATTTGTTTATTTTAAATTTTAAAAATTTAAAATTATAATAATTATAAAATTTTGCAGACAAATTTCAGATTGAAATTTTAAAATTCTGTTTAATAAAATTTATTTCAATTATTGTAATTTAAATAAATTGTAAAATATTGCCAAAACAATTTAAAGAATTAAATATTTTAACATTTTTTAGTTAATTTTATTTCAAATTAATAAAATTTTTAAGTTATATTTTTTAAAATATTAAAATAAATTTTGTATAAACTGTTTGCATACATTTAGCATTTTCAGTTTTTGAAATTTTGAAAATATTATGAATTCTAAAAAAATTAAATTTTTTATTTTAAAATTTAATATAATTTTAAAAAATTTTTGCTTGAGTTTGCAAGATCTAAAACCAAATAAAAAATACATTTT
>WNWK01041829.1:0-16267 GCA_009830355.1 Cherax destructor | reverse complement strand
GCAATAATGGATTCAAGTTAGATAAGTTTAGATTTAGAAAGGATATAGGAAAGTATTGGTTTGGAAATAGGGTAGTTGATGAGTGGAACAGTCTGCCTAGTAGGGTTTTTGAAGCAAGGACCTTGGGTAGTTTTAAATTTAGGTTGGATAAATTCATGAGTGAAAGGGGTTGGATTTGAGTGGGTAGCATTGAAAATTAGGTTGAACAAATATTCTGTTAGTGGGATGGAATGTGAAGGACCTGCCTAGTATGGGCCAACAGGCCTGCTGCAGTGTTCCTCCTTTCTTATGTTCTTATGTTCTCTATTTATTCATGTGAGAGACTTTAACCATCCAATTGATTTTCAAAATGCTGAGAAGGTTGTATCAAGCAAGTCCATGGTTGAGAGGAATATAATAGAATCATGTTTTATTAAAAGCAGTTTTGAAAATAATATGAATATTTCTTTTGGTTTATATAAATTGGATTCATTTATAATTAATAAAATTTGGGAAGAATTTAATGATAAATTGGACTAATCTTAATTCTTGGGAAGAGTTTCTTGGCAATAGGTTCAGCTATGTTGTAGAAGCCGTTGTTCTGGTTGAAGTTGTTGGATATACAGATGAGTGATGATTATATTATACGTTGGCGAAACATCCAGAGACCTACAAACACGCATTTCAGAACACCAGTACGCAGGCAGATCTGACGACTCAAGAAATGCCTGTGTTCAACACCGAAATTTACACAACCATTTAATCAACTACAGAAACGCAAGACTCATCGCCAGAGAAGACAACACGCAATACCGAAGAATCCTAGAATCATCACTCATCTGTATATCCAACAACTTCAACCAGAACAACGGCTTCTACAACATAGCTGAACCTATTGCCAAGAAACTTCTTCAACGCTATCCCACCTAGAACTCAAGAATGGTACACTGCAGGTCCTTTAAGTCACACAATGTTTTTAACTATCACACTACTTTTAAGACTGTCACATGCAGCTTTCTCCACCTGACCCAGCATTATCCACCTGACTGTACCCTATATATATCTCCATGTTGCTCATTTTCCAGGTAGATCTGTCTGTGACTCGATAAAGCCCACTGCGTGGGCGAAACGTTGTCAATAAAGGATCACATTATACTGCTTATGTGTTTATTTTTCCACATACGGTGGTAGCTTAGAGGCGTCCACACCACCGTATGGTGTGGACCATACGGTGGTGTGGAACAGTGGGCACAATCAGGATAATCAAAGTTACATTTGTCCTCAAAGATGCTGACAACTGCTCAAGCACTCAGAAAAAAAATCATCCTGCCATGGAAATCAGAGGTACCAACAGTTCTAACACCAGTGTCACCACTGTGGAGCCACTGTTTGTGCAAGAATCAGTCCTTTACAAAGTAATTATGTCGTTACCGTCAGGGTGTTCTGGAGGCTACACTGGAATGCGACCCCAGCGTATAAAAGATGGTTAATCCAGTTCTCGGGAAGACGCAAAGACACTCCTACTGAAGATCACATTGTTGTTAACACTACTTGGCAGGTCTGATTCCTGACAAAATTAAACATTTCTACTTAAGTGCATTGCTTTGTGCCCATAAAAAGAAAGATGGAGGAATTAGTTCCATTGGCGTATGCAATACTCTTCACCACCTCACTTCTAAAGCTGCTGTCTGAAGTATTCACACATAGGCGGAAATGATGTTTCAACCAAACCTGTTTGACTCTGTAAGCTGTCCCTCAAGGCAGCGAAGCTGCGGTTCATGTAACAAGGGCTTATGTTAATAACCTTCCTGAGGACAATACAGTAGTAAAACTAGACTTCAAGAATGTATTTAATCTCTTGAAAAAAAAAAACACGTGGTATTAACAGCTGTACAAAAACAGTTCACTAGTGTCTTCCCTTTTGCTTCATCTGGATACAAGGAATCACTACAACGGAGGATGTCCACAACTCACTCAGAATAGTTCAAGAAATATTACCAACAGTCCTGGAAAAATACCCTGACTTTGCCCAGTCTAAATAAAGTATAACCACGTAATTTTTTTACAAGCGTTCCTTGCTAAAATACAAGGTAATATTTTGGTAATATTTTTGTAATTAATTAATGTCTGCATAAATAACTCATTACAATAGCAAGCAGATATAAACATTGTGAGTTACTTATACATAGAAAATACTTAAAGGACTGCTTCAAAATCTCTACACTCTGACAGCTGAGACATAGCAGATGACGCAAAAAAAAAATCATGTAAAAAGTACAGGTAACAAGAAATTTACTAGTGAATAACTTCCAGTTATGTCAGCTATCAGTTAATGGTTCCAGGGGTCATCGCCCCCGTGGCTCGTCTCTGCTATCAGTTAATGGTTCCAGGGGTCATCGCCCCCGTGGCTCGTCTCTGCTATCAGTTAATGGTTCCAGGGGTCATCGCCCCCGTGGCTCGTCTCTGCTATCAGTTAATGGTTCCAGGGGTTATCGCCCCCGTGGCTCGTCTCAGAACACACTTCCTAAATTGCAACTAAATTATTAGATTATTAAAACTATTAGTAAACTAAGAGGAAGGCAACGGAAGTGTGTACTTAGTGTAAATAGAAGTTTATAGGATTTACCTGTCGTCTTTCGCGTTCTTGATACAAAGAAAACAAGTAATCCTACCAGAGTGTGATCGAACCCCGGTACGGGTGAGACGCTGGGCATGTTTCCTTACACCTGCTGCTCCCTGTTCACCTAGGAGTAAGTAGGTACCTGGGTGTTAGCCGGCTGTTGTGGGTAGCATCCCAGGGGACAAGATTTACCTAAGTTGCCCGAAATGCTCTGCCAAACCAGGGGCTATCTGTATAATAATAATAATAATAATAATAATAATAATAATAATAATAATAATAATAATAATAATAATAATAATAATAATAATAATAATAATAATATTAATAATAACAATATTATTATTATTATTATTATTTTTATTATAACATTGCATACTTCCCCTCACCCCTTACGATAACTGCTGAATACTTTCCCTCTCCCCTATCCAATAACTGATTAATACTCTCCTTCATCTCCTTATATTTTTGGGGGTCTGGTTCAACACTTTCCCTCTCCCCTTTACGATATCTGAGATATAGTTCAATTCCTTCCCTCTATCCCATACGATATCAGTCTTCACCAGATTTGAAATTCGAGCAGACGTAGAATGTGGGCTCAACAGCCTATCAAAGCCTACTCCCCCACCTCATAAGACTATATATACATTAATTAAGCTGAGAGACGTGGTCACTGGAGCCAGATACCTCTAGTACCAACCTAACTTATTTATTCTGCTATATTTTCCTTACGTGATTCCCACCTTCATTATCCTTAGTTTCGTTGTAAACTTTTCAATGGTATTTTCTTATCTGCATCGTCCATTTAGCGGCACTATAATAAGTAGTGTCGCTTCAGTGGAAGACAGAAAAACTGAAGATTAGATATCAGTAAAGCTTTCCAGTGTACATGAGAGAGTAACATGATGTTTACCTGGAGTTTACCTGGAGAGGGTTTCGGGGGTCAACGCCCCCGCGGCCCGGTCTGAGACCAGGCCTCATTAGAGATCAATTATAATTGCTTAGGTGTGGAAAGAATGAAGAACTCAGAATTAACACAGGAAATCTCTATGCTTCTAAAAATTGTCCATATCAATGTGCATATATCATGTTTAGTCTACACTATGATAAAGTATTTAGTAGGGGATATTACCAGGTGAGTAACACCTCTACTTAACCTTCATTATCATGACTGTACAGTAACGTTCATTATCATGACACTGTACAGTAACCTTCATTATCATGACACTGTACAGTAACCTTCATTATCATGACACTGTACAGTAACCTTCATTATCATGACACTGTACAGTAACCCTTATTATCATGACACTGTACAGTAACCTTCATTGTCATGACACAGTACAGTAACCTTCATTATCATGACACTGTACAGTAATCTTCATTATCATGACACTGTACAGTAATCTTCATTATCATGACACTGTACAGTAACCTTCATTATCATGACACTGTACAGTAACCTTCATTATCATGACACTGTACAGTAACCTTCATTATCATGACACTGTACAGTAACCCTCATTATCATGACACTGTACAGTAACCTTCATTATCATGACACTGTACAGTAACCTTCATTATCATGACACTGTACAGTAACCCTCATTATCATGATAATGTACTGTAACCTTCATTATCATGACACTGTACAGTAACCTTCATTATCATGACACTGTACAGTAACCCTCATTATCATGACACTGTACAGTAACCCTCATTATCATGACACTGTACAGTAACCCTCATTATCATGACACTGTACAGTAACCCTCATTATCATGACACTGTACAGTAACCCTCATTATCATGACAATGTACTGTAACCTTCATTATCATGACACTGTACAGTAACCTTCATTATCATGACACTGTACAGTAACCCTCATTATCATGACACTGTACAGTAACCCTCATTATCATGACACTGTACAGTAACCCTCATTATCATGACACTGTACAGTAACCCTCATTATCATGACACTGTACAGTAACCCTCATTATCATGACACTGTACAGTAACCTTCATTATCATGACACTGTACAGTAACCCTCATTATCATGACACTGTACAGTAACCCTCATTATCATGACACTGTACAGTAACCCTCATTATCATGACACTGTACAGTAACCCTCATTATCATGACACTGTACAGTAACCTTCATTATCATGACACTGTACAGTAACCCTCATTATCATGACACTGTACAGTAACACCTCTTCTCTTGAACAATATATACATCAGAAATCAAGAATTTGAACACCAACATTGTTCGATGTTTCTATCATTTCAACATCGTCTAGCTGTTCTTTCTAATTCTTGAACTTATTTGTTACTCGAAGGATATTGCTATTTTTATTATCCTAAAATATCCTATAATATTATTCTATACTATTATCCTATAATATTTTATAATATTATCCAATAATATTCCCCTATATTATTAGAATATTATCCTATAATATTCAATAATATTACCCTATAATATCCTATAATATTATCCTGTATTGTTCTATAATATTATTTTATAATATTCCCCAGAGATCTGTAATATTCAGACAGAATATATTAAATGTTAAGCATCATAAACATTGTAGATCAGGAGATGTCTGAAACTCACTTCTTTATCATTATAGTCTTTTAAAACATAAATCAGAAGTGTTGTGGCCAGACTGTAGGAAGAAGTGTTGTGGTCACCATGGTACTCACCTCCAGTACTGTAGGAAGAAGTGTTGGGGTCACCATGGTACTCACCTCCAGTACTGTAGGAAGAAGTGTCGGGGTCACCATGGTACTCACCTCCAGTACTGTAGGAAGAAGTGTTGTGGTCACCATGGTACTCACCTCCAGTACTGTAGGAAGAACTGTCGGGGTCACCATGGTACTCACCTCCAGTACTGTAGGAAGAAGTGTTGGGATCACCATGGTACTCACCTCCAGTACTGTAGGAAGAAGTGTTGGGGTCACCATGGTACTCACCTCCAGTACTGTAGGAAGAAGTGTTGGGGTCACCATGGTACTCACCTCCAGTACTGTAGGAAGAAGTGTTGGGATCACAATGGTACTCACCTCCAGTACTGTAGGAAGAAGTGTTGGGGTCACCATGGTACTCACCTCCAGTACTGTAGGAAGAAGTGTTGGGGTCACCATGGTACTCACCTCCAGTACTGTAGGAAGAAGTGTTGGGGTCACCATGGTACTCACCTCCAGTATTGTAGGAAGAAGTGTTGGGGTCACCATGGTACTCACCTCCAGTACTGTACTAAGAAGTGTTGAGGTCACCATGGTACTCACCTCCAGTACTGTAAGAAGAAGTGTTGGGGTCACCATGGTACTCACCTCCAGTACTGTAGGAAGAAATGTTGGGGTCATCATGGTACTCACCTTCTGTACAGTAGGAAGAAGTGTTAGGGTCACCATGGTACTCACCTCCAGTATTGTAGGAAGAAGTGTTGGGGTCACCATGGTACTCACCTCCAGTATTGTAGGAAGAAGTGTTGGGGTCACCATGGTACTCACCTTCAGTACTGTAGGAAGAAGTGTTGGGGTCACCATGGTACTCACCTCCAGTACTGTAGGAAGAAGTGTTCAGGTCACCATGGTACTCACCTCCAGTATTGTAGGAAGAAGTGTTGGGGTCACCATGATACTCACCTCCAGTACTGTACTAAGAAGTGTTCAGGTCACCATGGTACTCACTTCAAGTACTGTAAGAAGAAGTGTTGGGGTCACCATGGTACTCACCTCCAGTACTGTAGGAAGAAGTGTTGGGGTCACCATGGTACTCACCTCCAGTACTGTACTAAGAAGTGTTCAGGTCACCATGGTACTCACTTCAAGTACTGTAAGAAGAAGTGTTGGGGTCACCATGGTACTCACCTCCAGTACTGTAGGAAGAAGTGTTGGGGTCACCATGGTACTCACCTCCAATACTGTAGGAATAAATGTTGGGGTCACCATGGTACTCACTTCAAGTACTGTAAGAAGAAGTGTTGGGGTCACCATGGTACTCACCTTCAGTACTGTAGGAAGAAGTGTTGGGGTCACCATGGTACTCACCTCCAATACTGTAGGAAGAAATGTTGGGGTCACCATGGTACTCACCTCCAGTATTGTAGGAAGAAGTGTTGGGGTCACCATGGTACTCACCTCCAGTACTGTAGGAAGAAGTGTTGGGGTCACCATGGTACTCACCTCCAATACTGTAGGAAGAAATGTTGGGGTCACCATGGTACTCACCTCCAGTACTGTAGGAAGAAGTGTTGGGGTCACCATGGTACTCACCTCCAATACTGTAGGAAGAAATGTTGGGTCACCATGGTACTCACCTCCAATACTGTAGGAAGAAATGTTGGGGTCACCATGGTACTCACCTCCAGTATTGTAGGAAGAAGTGTTGGGGTCACCATGGTACTCACCTCCAGTACTGTCATAGGTCCTGGCCCCGTGTGTGTGTATGTCTGTGTTTGTGTAGCGTACAAGTAGAAGTGTGAGGTGTGTTGCTTGTGTTTACATATTAGTAACACTAAAAGGAGAAGATAATAAGCATTGTTGAAAAAATGAGTGTTAGATACAGAGGATTGTGTATGTGTTCCTTTATTCATGTGTCTGTATGTGTATGTGTATGTGTATGTGTCTTGGATGTGTATTTGGAAATGCAGAACTGAGTGTATAGAAGAGTGCGCGCTTGTGAACCTTTGCGTACATGCAAATAAAGAAGATCAATAACAAGGAAAAAAAAGATAACTGATAACAAATAATTTCAGTTATCATGCAGGAACACAAAGGTTGACACACCGACACTAATTTACGCACATAAAAACGTTCACAAATACAATTACATAGCTAAATAATTGAACAAACTAATAATTGACATAGGTACAATATTAAATATAAATATATGTTCCAAATTTACACTAGTGGCCACTCCTTGGTGGGCTAACTGGGATAGAGATCTCTCTTGTCTCAGGTAGTCGACGTTCGGGTCTGTCCAGGTGGATGTTATTACAGAGCGCAGATTTTCTGCGTGTCCTCCTCTGTAATAACATCTACTCTGTATACTGATATTAATACACTTGTGTAGTAATATCATATATGGACAGTGCTTCAAGGGTGGCTAAAACTGCTGACCTCAGGGAAGTGGTGAAGGGTGAATACCTGGAACCATGGACCTGGGGTGGGACTTGCTGACCTCAGGGAAGTGGTGAAGGGTGAATACCTGGAGCCATGGACCTGGGGTGGGACTGCTGACCTCAGGGAAGTGGTGAAGGGTGTATACCTGGAACCATGGACCTGGGGTGGGACTGCTGACCTCAGGGAAGTGGTGAAGGGTGTATACCTGGAACCATGGACCTGGGGTGGGACTGCTGACCTCAGGAAAGTGGTGAAGGGTGTATACCTGGAACCATGGACCTGGGGTGGGACTGCTGACCTCAGGGAAGTGGTGAAGGGTGAATACCTGGAACCATGGACCTGGGGTGGGACTTGCTGACCTCAGGGAAGTGGTGAAGGGTGAATTCCTGGAGCCATGGACCTGGGGTGGGACTTGCTGACTTCAGGGAAGTGGTGAAGGGTTGAATACCTGGAGCCATGGACCTGGGGTGGGACTTGCTGACCTCAGGGAAGTGATGAAGGGTGTATTGATGAACACTTGGAGCCTCAGACCTGGGGTGGGAACTTCAAGGGAAGGGAAAACATCCGGGGGCCCACGGATGAATTCCCGGGGAAGGAAAGAGTTGAGATTACTGAGTGAAGGATAGGACCTGGGGAAAACTTAGATGCAAGATTACTGGGCGTAGGATGTGAAGTGTAGGATGGGAAGTGTAGGATAGGAAGTGGGGAAGGGAGAATATCTGAGGGGACACAGATGGACTCCTGGACACATGATCCTGGGGAACACTTAGATGCAAGATTACTGGGTGTAGGATGTGAAGTGTAGGATAGGAACTGTAGGATAGGAAGTGGGGAAGGGAGAATATCTGAGGGGGACACAGATAGACTCCTGGACACATGAACCTGGGTGTAGGATGTGAAGTGTAGGAAGTGGGGAAGGGAAAATATCTGAGGGGACACAGATGGACTCCTGGACACATGAACCTGGGGAACACTGGGTGTAGGATGGGAAGTGTAGGATAGAAAATATGGAAGGGAGAATATATGAAGGGACACAGATGGACTTTCGGACACAGATTTGGGGAAAGCATGAAAAACACATAAGCAGTATAATGTGATCCTTTATTGACAACGTTTCTCCCACTGTATCGGCGGTATTTCATACCATTTATTTACAGGTGGGGAGGGGGGGGGGTGGACCTTAAAGACCAACCACTGGCCTCCACGTGGCAAGGTCTGGTAACTCAGAGATAACTCTGAGGCTGACACTGGTCGCACACTATATTACACATACTACTATTACTTCTAATAATTATATATAATTATATAATATATTAATTTCACCTGCCCTACAGGTGTAAGGAAAAATGTTCATGGATCGATCCTGGCACCTGTTCACTGGTGAAACATTGACTGAAACTGGAATGTACTATGTGAAGCATCAATGGCAACAGGTCCAGCTATATAGTATGTCAGTTGTATCATGTACTTGTAGAAATATTATTATTATTATTATTATTATTATTATTATTATTATTATTATTATTATTATTATTAATATAAACAATAACTTATGTTTACAGACCTTGATCAAAGTAAGCTGATATACTGAGGCCTATACGCCTCAACATGAAGCTTTGCTTTGTTCATACATAAGTGACGTCACATCCTTGTATGAAACCCATAGTGACATCATACATCCTTATCACAGTAACATCACTCATCGCTGTCTAAGTAAATCAGAAGAGTCATGGAACTGATCCCAATGATTCCAAGTGTTTTAACTATTATTCTATAGTGACAAGTTTGCTGCACACAGTCTTTAATGGGTAACATTGTGTCCGTATGATGCATCAATTAATGCCGTTCAGAAGAGGAAGACTCAGTTATATTTAAGGTTTACCTTCAGGAACTCCTCACAGAGTAAGTGGGTGAGTGGACCTCAAGATGGCCGGGTCTGGTAACTCAGAACTAATTCTGAGGTTGACAGTAGCCACAAACTCTTAATTTATGCCACACAGTGGCGTTATATCTCATAGTAGTAACAACATATATCAAAACGATTGTAAGTTGATTGTGTAGAAATAATTATACACAAATAACATCAGCCTGAATGACGGTAAAAAATCAATAAAAATGTAAGTTAAAAGTATTCCAGGGAGACTTGACCTAGTGACCCAACACACTTAAGTTCCCGATGATCCAACTTGGCCACCAAGTTTCCTACGTTCTTTTATATTGTTTTTTTTCTTGGTAGGGAGGGTTGTTATATTATGCTTTGCTATATTGTGTTATGCTTTATTTCGTCATATTATATTTTATTACGTAATATGTTACATTATATTAATAAGCTATTAAGATAACATGGAGATAAATGCTATACATTACCGGCACGATGGAAAAGTAGACACGCATGCAATATAATGCGATCCTTTATTGACAACGTTTCGCCCACACAGTGGGTTTTATTAAGTCACACACAGATCTACCTGAGCAGAGTACGTGAGTAAATATAAGGAGCATAATGTTGTGAAGGGTCAAGTTAATTGCTGAGAAGAGATTGGATCTGAGACAGACCTGCCCAGCATGGGCCAGTAGGCTTGTTGCTGTTTAGGTTAACATTGAAGAAGTTTCCTGGCAGGAGGTTCAACTATGTTGTAAAAGCTTCGTTTTAAAATCTACCGAACACCGAGCAACCAGCAGGATCTTCTCCACTTGTACTCTCAGCACAACACTTGTACTCTCACCACAACACTTGTACTCTCACCACAACACTTGTACTCTCACCACAACACTTGTACTACCAACACTTGTCTCTCACCAAAATGTACACCACACTTGTACTCCCCCTCTCACCACAACACTTGTACTCTCACCACAACACTTGTACTCTCACCACAACACTTGTACTCTCACCAAACACGACTCACCCAACACTTGTACTCTCACCACAACACTTCACTACTCACCACAACACCTTCAAGTACTCTCACCACAACACTTGTACTCCCACCACAAAACTTGTACTCTCACCACAACACTTGTACTCTCACCACAACACTTGTACTCTCACCACAACACTTGTACTCTCACCACAACACTTGTACTCTTACCACAACACTTGTACTCTCAGCACAACACTTGTACTCTCACCACAACACTTGTACTCTCACCACAACACTTGTACTCTCACCACAACACTTGTACTCCCACCACAACACCAAAACTAAACGTGACGTAATCATAAGCTTCTTCCTTCCTGCCTCCGAATCTGTAGTAGTGAATTCCTTGAGGAAGAATGTTCCCTCATCGAACAAGTATTTTCTAAACTTCACTGTCCTCATCACTCCATTAGAGACTGTAGACGCCCTGCATATATATCAAGTATTATATTGTCATCATTAATTTTTTGTCGAATTTTTGGTTTGTTGAATTTCAAGAAGCAGAATGTTTTCAGCACTTGTAAAAGTTATGAAAATCATTTATATCTACCTGGGTTTTAGCTCAGTATTCACAGTCGATACAGAGATATGATTATTGAATAGATGATTACTGTGGAGGATGGGCTCCAACGATAACGTGGACTGTATGTTACTTATCTTCTTGATGAATCCAAGAAGTCGCAACCATCCCCGACTCCTACACAAGGGAAACATATATTGCCACACTCTCCACAGGGCTGTATGGAAAAAATGTCACACATGAGTATATATTGCCCCAAAGGAGCGTATATCCTTATTTCAATCTTAGATGGACTGAAAGGCGTTTTACTCACTGTTTTGGACTAAAAAGTCCACGCATAACCGCCGTCAATAGGTAAAAATTTGAATGTTCTTGACTACAAGAACTGCGCAGTCCCCTATATGACCAGAACATCAAATTCTTACCTTGCTCGTGTAGCTTTGAGCGATGGTGTTGGCTCCACCATATACGGCGGAAATGCTGTTTTGATTGTAGAATGCCGCTGAAGAATCACCGTCTTGTTTCGATGGAGTTCACTTGCGATTGTCTCTACGTTTCTCCTTTTGCAGTAAGAAGCTGCGCACACTTCTGAATATACTGCAATGTTGATGTTATTCACTAAACGCGCTGGAACAGAGTTCTTATCTTATTTCCCGACTTAGTGGAGATTAACGGACGCGTACGAGTAATGTCTATGTTGATTTACGTCGCCTCGCGCCGCATGACCCCTAGAGTCGTATGACCCGTTCTTGCGGTGGTCAAATTCAATCTCCCGCTCGTGCTGCCATTTGCAGTCTCGTGCAGCCATGTGGTGCCACGAGGTGCCTCGTGGTGCTGTGGTCAGCACAATTTTTGACACACTGTTGACAGTACATCTGGCTTGAATTAAATTGTTTTCTCAGCCAGACGCGCCTCCTCTGGCCCTTTCCTAAGGGAGAAAAGGGTGAGGGCCCTTAACAAGGGTAGTAAGGGCGCATACCCCCTCCTTTGGAGAATTTTCTCCACAATTACTTTTAAACTAGTAATTAACTACAGCACATCAGGTCTGAGTAATATTGTTCTCTCTCATTATGAGTAAAGTTCTCAACATTAATGAGTGTAAAAACAGGCTCTGCAGTGCACAGTTTATAACAGTAAAGAAAAGACAGTTTGCAGAATAAACTTTTACTGGGACATTGTTTTTATCTGTGTTGATCTTTATTAAATTATTGGTTGATCAATCTTAATACTCTTTAATAAATGTAATAATGTATTCTACACACACATAGACTCTCAGCACTCTTTAATAAGTGTAATACTGTATTCTACACTCACATACACTCTCAGCACTCTTTAATAAATGTAATACTGTATTCTACACTCACATACACTCTCAGCACTCTTTAATAAGTGTAATAATATGCTCTACACTGACATACACTCTCAGCACTCTTTAATAAGTGTAATACTGTATTCTACACTCACATACACTCTCAGTACTCTTTAATAAGTGTAATACTGTTTTCTACACTCACATACACTCTCAGCACTCTTTAATAAGTGTAATACTGTATTCTACACTCACATACACTCTCAGTACTCTTTAATAAGTGTAATACTGTATTCTACACTCACATACACTCTCAGCACTCTTTAATAAGTGTAATACTGTATTCTACACTCACATACACTCTCAGCACTCTTAAATAAGTGTAATACTGTATTCTACACTCACATACACTCTCAGCACTCTTTTATAAGTGTAATACTGTATTCTACACTCACATACACTCTCAGCCCTCTTTAATAAGTGTAATACTGTTTTCTACACTCACATACACTCTCAGTACTCTTTAATAAGTGTAATAATGTATTCTATACTCACATACACTCTCAGCACTCTTTAATAAGTGTAATAATGTATTCTACACTCACATACACTCTCAGCACTCTTTAATAAGTGTAATAATGTGCTCTACACTCACATACACTCTCAGCACTCTTTAATAAGTGTAATACTGTATTCTACACCCACATACACTCTCAGCACTCTTTAATAAGTGTAATACTGTATTCTACACTCACATACACTCTCAGCACTCTTAAATAAGTGTAATACTGTATTCTACACTCACATACACTCTCAGCACTCTTTAATAAGTGTAATACTGTATTCTACACTCACATACACTCTCAGCACTCTTTAATAAGTGTAATAATGTGTTCTACACTCACATACACTCTCAGTACTCTTTAATAAGTGTAATACTGTTTTCTACACTCACATACACTCTCAGTACTCTTTAATAAGTGTAATAATGTGCTCTACACTCACATACACTCTCAGTACTCTTTAATAAGTGTAATAATGTGCTCTACACTCACATACACTCTCAGCACTCTTTAATAAGTGTAATACTGTTTTCTACACTCACATACACTCTCAGTACTCTTTAATAAGTGTAATAATGTGCTCTACACTCACATACACTCTCAGCACTCTTTAATAAGTATAATACTGTATTCTACACTCACATACACTCTCAGCACTCTTTAATAAGTGTAATAATGTATTCTACACTCACATACACTCTCAGCACTCTTTAATAAGTGTAATACTGTTTTCTACACTCACATACACTCTCAGCACTCTTTAATAAGTGTAATAATGTGCTCTACACTCACATACACTCTCAGCACTCTTTAATAAGTGTAATACTGTTTTCTACACTCACATACACTCTCAGCACTCTTTAATAAGTGTAATACTGTTTTCTACACTCACATACACTCTCAGCACTCTTTAATAAATGTAATACTGTTTTCTACACTCACATACACTCTCAGCACTGTTTAATAAATGTAATAATGTATTCAACACTCACATACACTCTCAGCACTCTTTAATAAGCGTAATACTGTTTTCTACACTCACGTACACTCTTTAATAAGTGTAATAATGTGCTCTACACTCACATTAACACTAAGAGCTGTTAACACCAAACTCAGCATTACCTCACTCAAGAACGTAGCGTTTCATATGTGGCAACTCCATTCAGCATATATGATATTACAACACAAGTATTTTAATATCATTATATAAAAGTTAGATGTAATAACAGCGAAGAACGTACATAAATCAACTCCCAGTAAATACGTCCACCAGGGTGGCCTGGAAACCTGGTCCAGCCAGAAGAGAACTTCCCTCGCAGCCTGACCATCATGGTGAAGCCTGGAAACCTGCATACTCAAATATAGGCCTAACGTACACGGTGTACAGTGTCCTGAACGATTCCTTATTGAGATGTCGGAATGCTGTTCTTAGGTTTGCTAGGCGCCCATTTGCTGACCCCTGTGGACCCTGCTCGTCACAAGCGCCCACTCTGACACCTCGCCACGTACCATGACTCGCTGCAGTCGTCCTGACAGATATTCCCTGATCCATTGTAGTGCCTTCCCTGTTATCTCTACCTAGTCCTCCAGCTTTTGCACTAATCTCTTGTGTGGAACTGTGTCAAACATCTTACAGTCCAAGAAAACGCAATCTACCCACCCCTCTTTCTCTTGTCTTACTGCTGTCAACCTGTCATAGAACTCCAGTAAATTTGTGACACAGGATTTCCCGTCCCAGAAATCGTGCTGGCTGTCGCTAAGCTCATTCTTTTCTAGGTGCTCCACCACTCGTCTCCTGATAATCTTCTCCATGACTTTGCATACTATACATATCAGTGACACTGGTCTGTAGTTTAATGCTTCGTGTCTGTCTCCTTCTTTTAAAAAATTGGGACTACATTTGCTGTCTCTTATACCTCAGTACTCGCCCTGTTTCGATAGATTGTTGTTAGTGATTCACATAGCGCTTCTGCTACCTCTCTCAGGACCCATGGAGAGATGTTATCCGGCCCCATCGCCTTTGAGGAATCTAGCTCGCTTAGCAGCCTCTTCAGTTCTTCCTCGGTTGTATGTATTGTGCCCATCACTTGATGATGTACCCCACCTCTCTGTCTCTCTGGAGGCTTTTCTGTTTCATCTATGAACACTTCTTTGAATCTCATGTTGACCTCCTCACACACTTCGCGGTCGTTTCTTGTGATCTCTCCTCATTCCTTCCTCAGCCTGATCACCTGGTCCTTGACTGTTGTTTTCCTCCTGATGTGGCTGTACAACAGCTTCGGTTCAGATTTGGCTTTCGCTGCTATGTCATTTTCATATTGTCGTTGGGCCTCCCTTCTTACCTGTGCATATTCATTTCTGGCTCTGCGACTTCTCTCCTTATTCTCCTGGGTCTTTTGCCTTCTATACGTCTTCCATTCCCTTTGCTTTTGTCTTCTCTGCACCTTTGGGTGAACCACGGGCTCATCCTGGCTTTCTCATTATTCCTGTTACCCTTGGGTACAAACTTCTCCTCAGCTTCCTTGCATATTGTTGTACATAGAATGGTATACAATACCGACAAGATGAAATTAAGACACATGTGCAACATCTGGGTATCTTATTGTAGACATTTCGCCACTGGATGGCGAAACGTCTACAATAAAGATACCCAGATGTTGCACATGTGTCTTAATTTCATCTTGCATATTGTTGTCATATATTCCATCATCTCGTTTACTGACTTCCCTGCCAGTTCTCTGTCCCACTGAACCCCGTGCAGGAAATTCTTCAAGCCTCTGTAGTCCCCTCCCTTGTAGTTTGGCTTCATTTGTCCTGCCCGTCCTGCTTCCCTCTCCACTTGTAACTCTACTATGTATTCGAAACTCAGAACCACATGATCACTGGCCCCAAGGGGTCTTTCATATGTGATGTCCTCAATATCTGCACTACTGAAGGTGAATACTAGGTCCAGTCTCGCTAATTCATCCTCTCCTCTCTCTCTGGTAGTGTCCCTTACGTGTTGGTGAATGAGGTTTTCCAGTACCACCTCCACCATCTTAGCCCTCCATATTTCTTGGCACCCATGTGGCTCCAGGTTTTCCCAGTCGATTTCCTTGTGATTTAAGTCACCCATAATCAGCAGCTTTGCCCTGCTCACATGAGCCCTTCTGGCCACTTCAGCCAGTATCAACCATGTGTGTGTGTGTGTGTGTGTGTGTGTGTGTGTGTGTGTGTG
>WNWK01041828.1:0-16267 GCA_009830355.1 Cherax destructor | reverse complement strand
AAAGTAACACCCCCCTGTTGTCTCTCCTCGGAGAAACACCTCCCTGTTGTCTCTCCTCACAAAAAGGTGCCCCCCCTGTTTCTACTCACCCCAAAGGGATTTCATTTCCTGTGGTCTCTCACTCACAAAAGTGCACCCCCCTTTGTCTTCACTCGAAGTGCACCTCCTGTTGTCTACTCACCCCCAAAGAGGTAACATTCCTGTGCCCTACTCACTCCAAAGTGGCACCTCCTGGTCTACTCACTCACAAAAAAAACCTTTTTGTCTTCACCTATTAGCCCCAAAAACATTTCTTTTTTTCACATTAAATGACAGGAGGTTTGTTCCTCTTGCATGGTTGCTGTCTCCAAACCTGCTGCCAGGTGCAAAACTTTTAAACGGTTTTTGATGTTTGCTGTCTCCCAAGCTCTGCTGAGTGTATAACTTTTAAACGGCTTTTGATGTTTGCCCCCCCAACTGCTGCCAGGTGTATAACATTTAACAGGTTTCGTGTTTCTGCCCCCCAAGCTGCTGCCAGGTGTAAAACATTTAACAGGCATCTGTTTCACACTCATATAAAAAGACAAGTATCTCCTTGGATCGTTGTTGAGCAGAAACCCAGAGTCTAAAACACTGCACTGTCTACTGATCAACGTTTTCCTTTACTGACAACTGAGGCGGCAAGGCGTAGCAACGCAGTAGCAACAGCAGTGCAACAGTATGAACAGCAGTGCAACAGCATAGCAACGGCGCACAAGTCCTGCCCCGCGCTGTAATATCAACCTGGGGATGTTTACTCTGCTCTTTCCTGCAGGACCTCCAAACTTTTAATTTCCTCTCTCCCTTGTCAATCATTTCTTAAACATTATATTTACACAGGTGAATAAACAGTTTAATATCTGTTATCCACATATATCATAGGGGGCGATCAAAGGGGCTTCATCCACGACGTTGTCAAATGGTCGGAAAACCAGAACTTTCCCCTCTCCTCTGTGCTATGATTGAACGTCTTCTTCTCTGTCTTTTCCATTTATCCTCATTTGATTCTCTCTAACTCTTTTCCCTTTTCCCCCTCCTCCCCGAACCTCTATATCTCTTGCATCACATTGCCCCTATCTCTCTTTCCAAACCTCCTCATCTCTTCTTTCCTCCTTTTCCCCCAAATCTTCCTTTTATATCCATTAATCTTCCCATTCCTCTTCTATTTAGGTCTTTATCACTCCGTGTGATCTATTTTTCTGATAAAAGGGGCAAAACAGAAGAATTAGACATAAATGCAACATTTGGGTCTGTTTATTTCAAGACGTTTCGCCATCCATGGCTTTTTAATATAAATTCAAGGACAAAAGGGAAGACTGTAGACAATATACAAAAAACAGGGAATCAGTCCCTCTGCCGGGTTGTTGAGGGCACCGAGTCTTGGAGACTCTGAATCACAGCCAGAAGACTGGATGAGGGACCCCAGCTGAATAACATCGTCACTGATACCCAAGGCACGGGGCCCCGATGCCAATAAATGCTCAATCTTATAACTGTGTCGGAGAGAGTAATAGACAGATACTTCCCTGTGAAAGTTCACCCACATGTCAAAACTGCTGGCAATTACTGTTGACCTGTCATTAGCACATGTTGCTGGTGCGCTACTACCATTGCCACTGCCACAGTTACGACTCACTCCACAAACTTACAATCCCTCACAGCGATCACTTTTTCTGTAAAATTAAACACCGAGCTGTGGAAAGGTATTTCACTGAGGAAACGTTTCGCCCTTTATGTTTTCCCCAGAGAACAAGAAGTTTCCTGAGTAAAATATACTGATTCTTCACTTATATCCTTTTCCATATTTATGAGTATTATATACCATCTCTATCTCTCTCTCTCCTCATCTCTCCCTCTCTCTCTCTCTCTCTCTCTCTCTCTCTCTCTCTCTCTCTCTCTCTCTCTCTCTCTCTATCTACCTATCTATCTATTTATCTATCTATCTATATCTCTCTCCCTGTATTTTACACAGGGTTTTGCAAGGTTAGGTTTTAAGGTTCCTAACTTTATTTACAATCTAAGACCTGTTACCTACATCAGCTCATTTGAAAGCCTTTTTATTGTTAAGAGATATACAGATAGGGAACAGGATGAAGCTGAAGTCACCTGTGGGCCAGCACTTTCATTTGGTCAACTGACTTTATTTCGTTGATGTCATTTTGTTGTTTGGACATGTTTCGGACACGAGTCATCCTAGAAATAAGTGATCTCATATGATATTTTGGAGAAGGATGCAGTCAGGGTGTAGCTGCTGTTTGCTGCCCTCTTGTTGTGTAGAAGCCCCTTCTGCTGTCCTAGGAGTGAAGCTAAGTGTGATACCTTAATTTTGGCATTGTACATAAAGGTCTAAACGCTGTAAGCTACATGGCCTTTTTTGTTTGCAAGATTTACAACGTGGTTCTTTATTGTCAATTTGGAGTCAAATTTTACCGAAAGATATCAACTTCGCCCCTGGGTACCAACAAGCTCCCATTTATTATTACCACTGCTCCAGCATCAATATCATGGTGCCTAGAGACCATGTCATCTGTGTTTTCTCAGGAGCAGATGTGATCTTCCATCGTTTTAAAAGGCTGACATATCTGATAGTAAAGATCAGAGTATAGTCGTCTATTATGCACGGATTCTTGGATGAGACGAGGTCATTGAGTAGACATTCCATGACTTGCCACAAGAACACTTCCCTATGGAACTTGCACCACTACAGTGTGTTGTTGACTCTCCCCCATTGAGAACTATACAAAGATCTACCAGAAGGTTGTCACTGGGGAGGCATAGTGCCGAGACGTGTACTCCTGGTGCTTCCATATTAGCCAAAAGTCCCTGGTGCCATACTCGGTCGAAAACCATGTCCAGTGCTACTACACAGCTGATCTTGTATTCACCCAGTGTCTGGTGCCACTTAGTGGAGGTTTAACAGCAGATCAGCAGAAGAGTTATCTTTTCTGAACATATTGAGTCACACTGAAACGGTGGTAGTCAAAAACTCTTTCATCTGCCTTAAGATTATTGCATCGAAAGGCCATTTACACTGTGCTAGGCAGACTGATGGATGTGAGTTAGAGGTGAATCTAGCTATCTGCACATCTACTCAGCAATATTGGGCTCAACTTATCTGGACCCACAGCATTTCCTTATTCCGGGATTTAAGGAGAAGATACATTGCATCCTGCCATATTCCCACCACTGACAACGTTGACACAGTTCTTGCGGGTGACAAGATCCCGGGAAATTGCATCTCGGCAGAAAAGTATTCGACAAAGAGATCAGCTTTTTCCTGACTGCTTATACAAGAAGTCTCATCCTTTCGATTTAGAGGGTGAAATAATTTCATCACTTGAGTAACCTTGTCAGTCCTTGACCAAGGACCACCTGACTTGAGCCCCCTCTACCAGCTTTTATTTGAGTCAGCCTCCCATCTGGGATGGCCAACTTTTGAATATGTTCCATTTGCTAACAGTGTTGCCTGAGCAGGTTCCTGTTATAGATAATGGGATGCCTCTCTTATCTCTTCCAAGCCCTGTACTAACAGTAGCACCCTCTTGATAACGAAAGCCGAACCAAGGTTGATCTGAAGGCTTGGGCACATACCGCCTGAAAGTGATGTGTTTGGAGATCAAGGATGTGTTCAGTGAAGGCTGTCGACATCACCTTGCAGAAGGACATTCCCAATAGGACGAGGCGAACTCAGAGCAAAGGGGTGGCCAGCTTCCAATTTCCTACAGCTAGGTTGACCTTACCTTGACCTTACCTTGACCTTACCTTGTGGTGAGATGATCCACCGTTGCCATGGGGGTAGAATATTATGAAGGCACTGTAGAAAATATGTGTATAAAAACACTCCATTAATATTGTCAGTGGAGGATTTGTTCTGAAAATGGACGTGTATTGGACGTGGTCATGTGTTGCCGGGGGATGAAGAGGGTATGTGGCGTAGTGTCACTAGTAGACTCACTACCAGAGAACCGTGATTGGAGAACATTGGTGTCTGGGTTTAGTGTTTGTTTAAGTATGGGTGATATTTTGGGTAAGTTAAGGTCATAGGCTGTTTTATTGTTTTTTTACTCTTGACATTACCTTTAAGGGCCTTAAAGTGAGGAAACAGTGTTTTGGAGACTACACATAATAGCATTTTTGCCTGCTGGCTTGAGGCCAGCAGAAGGGATGTCATGGAGCTCCACAGTTTGTATATGTTTTAATTTTAAGAGCTAGTAGCAGTGTGTTAGTGAGTTATTCTGTAATATGTAGAAGGTGGGGTTTTGTGTTATTCTGTAATATGTAGAAGGTAGGTTGTGTGTTATTCTGTAATATGTAGAAGGTAGGTTGTGTGTTATTCTGTAATATGTAGAAGGTAGGTTGTGTTATTCTGTTTGTAGAAGGTAGGTGTGTGTTATTCTTAATATGTAGAAGGTAGGGTTGTGTGTTTCTTTAAAATGTAGAAGGTAGGTTTGTGTTATTCTGTAATATGTAGAAGGTAGGTTGTGTTTATTCTGTAATATTAGAAGGTAGGTTGTGTGTTATTCTGTAATATGTAGAAGGTAGGTTGTGTGTTATTCTGTAATAGTAGGGTAGGTTTTTTGTTATTCTTTAATATGTAGAAGGTAGGTTGTGTGTTTTTCTGTAATATGTAGAAGGTGGGTTTTGGGTTATTTTTGTAAATGTAGAATGGGTTGGTTTTTTCAAAGGAAATATTTTTGCAATAGGGAAAGGTAGGTTGTGTTTTATTCGTAAATGAAAGGTGGGTTTTTTTCAAAGTAAGTTTTTTTTCGTAAATGTAGAATGGGTTGTGTGTTTATTCGAAATGTAGAAGGTGGGTTTTTGGGTTTTTCTGAAATGTAGGGAGGTTGTGGTTATTCGTAAATGTGAAGGTGGGTTTGTGTTTATCTTAAATGTAGGGAGGTTGGGGTTTTTTCTGTAATATGAGAAGGAGGTTGTTTTTATTCGTAAATGTGAAGGTAGGTTGTGTGTTTTTCTGTAAATGTGGGGTAGGTTGTGTGTTTTTTAAATGGAATAGGTTGTGTGTTTTTCTGTAATATGAAAAGGTGGGTTTTGGTGTTATTTTTAATATGTAGAAGGTAGGTTGTGTGTTATTTTTGTAATATGTAGAAGGTAGGTTGTGTTTTTATTCAATATGTAGAAGGTTTGTGTGTTATTCAATTGAAAGGGTAGGTTGTGTGTTATTCGTAATATGAGGGTAGGTTGTGTGTTATTCTGTAAATGTAGAAGGTAGGTTGTGGTTATTCTGTAATATGTAGGGGTAGGTTGTGTTTTATTCGTAAATGAGAAGGTGGGTTTTGGTTTTTCTGAATATGAGAAGGAGGTTGTGGTTTTTCTGTAAATGAGAAGGGGTTGTGTGTATTCTGTAATAGTAGGGAGGTTGTGTTTTTTTTTTTTTAAAAAAAGGGGTAGGTTGGGTTTTTTTTTAAAATTAGAATATGTGTTATCTATATATGAGAAGGTTTGGTTATCTGTAATGTGGGAAGGTATTTGGTGTTATCTGAAATGGAAGGAGGTTTGTGTTTTTTAAATAGAGGTAGGGTGTTTCTTTTTGAATTTTTTAAATATTAGGTGGGTTTTCCAATAATTTTGGTAGAAGGTAGGTAGGGTTATTTAATTAGAAGGTAGGTTGTGTGTTATCTGTAATATGTGAAGGTAGTTGTGTTATTCTGTAATATGTAGAAGGTAGGTTGTGTTTATTCTGAAATGTAGAAGGTAGGTTGTGTGTTATTCTGTAATATGTAGAAGGTAGGTTGTGTTTATTCTGTATATGTAGAAGTGGGTTTTTGTAATATTGAAATGTTTTTGAATAGAGGTTGTGTTATTCAATATGTAGAAGGTAGGTTGTTTTATTCTAAATGTAGAAGGTGGTGTGTTATCTGTAATATGTGAAGGTAGGTGTGTTTCTTGTATGTAGAAGTGGAGTGTGTTTTCTGAATGTAGAGGTAGGTGTGTGACTGTAAATGAGAAGGTAGGTGTTGTTATTCTGTAATATGTGAAGGTAGGTTGTGTGTTATTCTTAATATGTAGAAGGTAGGTTGTGTGTTATTCTGTAATATGTAGAAGGTAGGTTGTGTGTTATTCTGTAATATGTAGAAGGTAGGTTGTGTTATTCTGTAATATGTAGAAGGTAGGTTGTGTGTTATTCTGTAATATGTAGAAGGTAGGTTGTGTGTTATTCTGTAATATTAGAAGGTAGGTTGTTTTATTCTGTAATAGGAAGGTAGGTTGTGTGTTATTCTGTATGTAGAAGGTAGGTTGTGTGTTATTCTGTAATATGTAGAAGGTAGGTTGTGTGTTATTCTGTAATATGTAGAAGGTAGGTTGTGTGTTATTCTGTAATATGTAGAAGGTAGGTTGTGTGTTATTCTGTAATATGTAGAAGGTAGGTTGTGTGTTATTCGTAATATGTAGAAGGTAGGTTGTGTGTTATTCTGTAATAGGAGTAGGTTGTGTGTTATTCTGTAATATGTAAGGTAGGTTGTGTATTCTGTAATATGTAGAAGGTAGGTTGTGTGTTATTCTGTAATATGTAGAAGGTAGGTTGTGTGTTATTCTGTAATATGTAGAAGGTAGGTTGTGTGTTATTCTGTAATATGTAGAAGGTAGGTTGTGTGTTATTCTGTAATATGTAGAAGGTAGGTGTGTGTTATTCTGTAATATGTAGAAGGTAGGTTGTGTGTTATTCTGTAATATGTAGAAGGTAGGTTGTGTGTTATTCTGTAAATGTAGAAGGTAGGTTGTGTGTTATTCTGTAATATGTAGAAGGTAGGTTGTGTGTATTCTGTAATATGTAGAAGGTAGGTTGTGTGTTATTCTGTAATATGTAGAAGGTAGGTTTGTGTTATTCTATATATGAGGAAGGTAGGTTGTGTGTTATTCTGTAATATGTAGAAGGTAGGTTGTGTGTTATTCTGTAATATGTAGAAGGTAGGTTGTGTGTTATTCTGTAATATGTGAAGGTAGGTTGTGTGTTATTCTGTAATATGTAGAAGGTAGGTTGTGTGTTTTTCTGTAAATGTGAAGGTAGGTTTTTGGATTCGTAAATGTAGAAGGGGGTTTGTGTTTATTTTTAAATTAGAAGGTAGGTTTGTGGATTCTGTAAATGTAAAAGTAGGTTGTTTTTAAATTCTGAAAATGTAAAAGGGATTGGGTTGTTTTTCTTAATATGAAAGGGGTTTGGTTTTATTCTGTAAATGTAGAAGGAGGTTGTGTTTTATTCTGAAATGAGGGAGGTTGTGGTTTTTCTGAAATGTAGAAGGAGGTTTGTGATTCGTAAATGTAGAAGGAGGTTGTGGTTTTTCTGAATATGAGAAGGAGGTTGTGTGTTTTTCTGTAAATGAGAAGGTGGGTTTGGTTTATTCTTAAATGAGAAGGTATTTTTGGGGATTCGTAATATTAAAGGGGGTTTTGGTTTTATTCGTAAATGAGAAGGTAGGTTTGGTTTTATTCGTAATAGTAGGGTAGGTTGTTTTTTATTCAATTGTAGAATAGGGGTGTTTTTCTGTAATAGTAGAAGGAGGTTGGTGTTTTTCTGAAATGAGAAGGAGGTTGGGATTCGTAAATGAGAAGGTAGGTTGTTGTTTTTCTTAAATGTAGAATATTGTGGTTATTCTTAAATGTAGAAGGAGGTTGGTTTATTCGTAAATGAAAAGGGAGGTTTGTGTTTTCTTAATATGTAGAAGGTAGGGTGGTTTTTCTGAATATGAAAAAGGGGTTGTGGTTTTTCTTAAATGTAGAAGGAGGTTGTGTTTATTCTGTAATATGTAGAAGGTAGGTTGTGTGTTGTAAATAACAAACTTTACAATATTTTTTTATTTTGTACATGTTATTTTTTGTGCACTTTCAAATAATAATATGAAGATAAATTTCCCTCTCTCCTCCCTGCTAGATTATTATCCTCCCTGCAGATTATTATCCTCCCTGCTAGATTATTATCCCCCCCTGCAGATTATTATCCCCCCTGCAGATTATTATCCTCCGTAGATTATTATCCTCCCTGCTAGATTATTATCCCCCCTGAATTATTATCCTCCCTGCTAGATTATTATCCCCCCTGCTAGATTATTATCCCCCCCTGCTAGATTATTATCCCCCCTGCTAGATTATTATCCCCCCTGCAGATTATTATCCTCCCTGCTAGATTATTACCCTCCCTGCTAGATTATTATCCTCCCTGCTAGATTTTTATCCTCCCTGCTAGATTATTATCCTCCCTGCAGATTATTATCCTCCCTGCTATATTTTTTCCTCCCTGCAGATTATTATCCCCCCTGCAGATTATTATCCTCCCTGCAGATTATTATCCTCCATGCTAGATTATTATCCCCCCTGCTAGATTTTTTCCCCCCTGCTAGATTATTATCCCCCCTGCTAGATTATTATCCTCCTGCTAGATTATTATCCTCCCTGTAATTATTACCCCCCTCTAATTTTGACCAGGTCAATTTTTAGTGAAGAAACAATTTTGGGACCGAGGTTTTTGTATTTGTTTTATACAAAACCCGCACATATGGGGGGTTTGTGTTATATTTTTCCCATCAGGTATTGTGCCTTTTTTTTTTTTTATATTTTGAATGCCCCTAGACAAGGTTTTTACCCCCAGACGCCTTTTTGTTAATACACACGAATACAAGCCAGCCAAACGTCTCCCCTTCCCTTTTCCTCCCCCCTTCTTCCTTTCCCCTTTTCCCCCCCCCCCCCCCCCCCCCCACGAAGTTGTAACGACATGAAACAAGTTCTAGACAACATAGTCTCAAAACTTTGTTAGGAGAAGCTGAGAACACTCAGCTAACGTCCCCTTACCCCTGACACTTTCCCATCCAGGAAACGATCTCATCCAGGTAAAATCCCCCCTCGGCCCTTCCCAGGCACGTGTATGTACAATAAAGCATCTCAATTACGGGATTACGGGAGCGTTTGAAGCCCCTTGACCTGTACTCATTGGAATGTAGGCGAGAAAGATACATCATAAATTAAACCCGAAAAAAACATAGAGGGGGAATTCCCCTGCACACAGTTCTCCCTACAAAACAAAAAAACTCGGCAAGGAGGTGCAACATAGGATGAAAAGAGGGTACCATGAGTACACTAAGAGACAACACAATAAGTGTCAGGAACCAAAACTGCCAACTGCCTCCCCGCATACATAAAGGGATTTCCAATAGACCTCTGTCTGTCTTCAAGAAGGAGCTGGGCAGACGCCTAAAATCAGTACCTGATCACCTGGGTGTGGTTAGCCCTCAGTTTGCATGCGGGCCCCCAGTAACAACGTGGTTGATCAGACCCGATTCACGCAACGCATGGACTGGTCAGCAGGGGGGGACCCCCGGTAACATAACCGCGGTAAATAACTCCCCCCGGTATCGTAACTCCCCGGGGGAACGTAATAGCCCGGTAAAGTAACTCTCCCGGGAAAATAATGCCAAAGGGAACTCTGCCCCGGTAACGTAACTCCCCGGTAAAGTAACTCTCCCAGGTAAAGTAACTCCCCAAAGGAACGTAACTCGCCAAGGGAACGTAACTCCCCAGGTAACGTAACTCACCCGGTAACGTAAACCCCCCAGGTAACGTAACTCCCCCGGTAACGTAACTCCCCAGGTAACGTAACTCACCCGGAAGAACTCACCCAGGTAACGTAACTCACCCAGGTAACGTAACTCACCCAGGTAACGTAACTCACCCAGGTAACGTAACTCACCCAGGTAACGTAACTCGCCCACCTCCATTAATTAATTTTCGACAGTTATTTAAAACTTTAAGTTTAAGTTTAAAATAGAAATAAAGAAATTAAGTTTAAGTTTAAAATAGAAATGTCGAACTTTAAAATATTAAGGGAATTTTAAATAATAAACATTACCTTTATAAAGTAAATTTTAGTTTAAAAAAAAAGGTTTTATGGGAAATATTTTGTAAGTTATTATGATTTTAAATAATTTATTAAGTGATCTTTAAAGTATTTTAAGTAAAAGATAAGGTAAGATTTTTAAGTGAGTTTCTAATATTATTTTAGGTGAGTTTAAGTAAGCTTCTAAGTATGCGTTTAAGTAAGCTTCTAAGTATGCGTTTAAGTAAGCTTCTAAGTATGCTTCTAAGTATGCGTTTAAGTAAGCTTCTAAGTATGCGTTTAAGTAAGCTTCTAAGTATGCGTTTAAGTAAGCTTCTAAGTTTGCGTTTAAGTAAGCTTCTAAGTTTGCGTTTAAGTAAGCTTCTAAGTTTGCGTTTAAGTAAGCTTCTAAGTTTGCGTTTAAGTAAGCTTCTAAGTTTGCGTTTAAGTAAGCTTCTAAGTTTGCGTTTACGTAAGCTTCTAAGTTTGCGTTTAAGTAAGCTTCTAAGTTTGCGTTTAAGTAAGCTTCTAAGTATGCGTTTAAGTAAGCTTCTAAGTATGCGTTTAAGTAAGCTTCTAAGAATGAGTTTAAGTAAGCTTTAAGTCAAGTTTTTATAAAGTTCGTAAGTAAATTTTAAGTAAATTTTATATCAGTTTCAGGAAAATATTAAATACGGTTTTATTAACGTCTTAAAAGATAAAAAAATAGGTGAGTAAATGTCAGCCCCTTGGTGCTGGTGAAGCTCTTAATCCAAGCAGACGGAGCTACCTTCCCTCTACTACAATCAAAGACTTTAGAGTTTAGCGCTTCCTCGTGAGTGCAATATGGGAAATATTTTAACTTGATAAATGTGCCCTGAGCTCAGTGGTGCTGCCTCTGTCTCACAACACAAGGACCCTGAGCTCAGTGGTGCTGCCTCTGTCTCACAACACAAGGACCCTGAGCTCAGTGGTGCTGCCTCTGTCTCACAACACAAGGACCCTGAGCTCAGTGGTGCTGCCTCTGTCTCACAACACAAGGACCCTGAGCTCAGTGGTGCTGCCTCTGTCTCACAACACAAGTACCCTGAGCTCAGTGGTGCTGCCTCTGTCTCACAACACAAGTGCCCTGAGCTCAGTGGTGCTGCTCTGTCTCACAACACAAGGCCCTGGCTCAGTGTGCTGCCTCTGTCTCACAACACAAGTGCCCTGAGCTCAGTGGTGCTGCCTCTTCTCAAACCACAAGTCTCTGAGCTCAGTGGTGCTGTCTCTGTCTCACAACGACCTAGTCAGTGTTCGTCTCAAAAGGACCTAGCTCAGTGGCTGTCTCTTCTCAACACAAGCCTGAGCTCAATGCGTACAACCAGCCTTGAGCTCAGTGTGCGCTCTGTTCCAAGCTCAAGGACCTGAGCTCAGTGTGCCTTGTCTAAAGGTTATGCTTGTCTTTCAACACAAGGGAGCTACCTTAAAAGCCTAGTGTAGTGCTCCTCTGTCTCACAACACAAGACCTGAAATGGTGTGTCGCTAACAGCCCTGAGCTCAGTGGTTGCCTCTTCTCACAACAAGGACCCTGAGCTCAGTTTGCCTCTTCTACAACAACTAATTTGCCTAGCTCAGTGGTGCTTGCCTCTATCTTGACAAAGTCCCTGAGCTCAGTGGTGCTGCCTCTGTCTCACAACACAAGGACCCTGAGCTCAGTGGTGCTGCCTCTGTCTCACAACACAAGGACCCTGAGCTCAGTGGTGCTGCCTCTGTCTCACAACACAAGGACCCTGAGCTCAGTGGTGCTGCCTCTGTCTCACAACACAAGGACCCTGAGCTCAGTGGTGCTGCCTCTGTCTCACAACACAAGGACCCTGAGCTCAGTGGTGCTGCCTCTGTCTCACAACACAAGGACCCTGAGCTCAGTGGTGCTGCCTCTGTCTCACAACACAAGTGCCCTGAGCTCAGTGGTGCTGCCTCTGTCTCACAACACAAGTACCCTGAGCTCAGTGGTGCTGCCTCTGTCTCACAACACAAGGACCCTGAGCTCAGTGGTGCTGCCTCTGTCTCACAACACAAGGACCCTGAGCTCAGTGGTGCTGCTCTGTCTCACAACACAAGGACCCTGAGCTCAGTGGTGCTGCCTCTGTCTCACAACACAAGGACCCTGAGCTCAGTGTGCTGCCTCTGTCTCACAACACAAGTACCCTGAGCTCAGTGGTGCTGCCTCTGTCTCACAACACAGGACCCTGAGCTCAGTGGTGCTGCTCTGTCTCCAACACAAGGACCCTGGGCTCAGTGGTGCTGCCTCTGTCTCACAACACAGGACCTGAGCTCAGTGGTGCTGCCTCTGTCTCACAACACAGACCTGAGCTCAGTGGTGCTGCCTCTGTCTCACAACACAAGGACCCTGAGCTCAGTGTGCTGCTCTGTCTCCAACACAAGGACCCTGAGCTCAGTGGTGCTGCCTCTGTCTCACAACACAGGACCCTGAGCTCAGTGGTGCTGCCTCTGTCTACAACACAAGGCCCTGAGCTCAGTGGTGCTGCCTCTGTCTCACAACACAGGACCCTGAGCTCAGTGTGCTGCCTCTGTCTCACAACACAAGGACCTGAGCTCAGTGGTGCTGCCTCTGTCTCCAACACAAGGACCCTGAGCTCAGTGGTGTGCCTCTGTCTCACAACACAAGGCCCTGAGCTCAGTGTGCTGCCTCTGTCTCACAACACAAGGACCCTGAGCTCAGTGGTGCTGCCTCTGTCTCACAACACAGGACCCTGAGCTCAGTGGTCTGCTCTGTCTCACAACACAAGGACCCTGAGCTCAGTAGTGCTGCCTCTGTCTCAAACACAAGGACCCTGAGCTCAGTGGTGCTGCCTCTGTCTCACAACACAAGACCCTGAGCTCAGTGGTGCTGCCTCTGTCTCACAACACAGACCCTGAGCTCAGTGTGCTGCCTCTGTCTCACAACACAAGGACCCTGAGCTCAGTGGTGCTGCCTCTGT
This sequence comes from Cherax destructor, assembly GCA_009830355.1. Taxonomy (NCBI): domain Eukaryota; kingdom Metazoa; phylum Arthropoda; class Malacostraca; order Decapoda; family Parastacidae; genus Cherax; species Cherax destructor. Next base: position 3,463 of record WNWK01041828.1, on the reverse strand, counting down.
CTCACAACACAGGACCCTGAGCTCAGTGGTGCTGCTCTGTCTCACAACACAAGGACCCTGAGCTCAGTGGTGCTGCTGTGTCTCACAACACAGACCCTGAGCTCAGTGGTGCTGCCTCTGTCTCACAACACAAGGACCCTGAGCTCAGTGGTTCTGCCTCTGTCTCACAACACAAGGAACGGAATTGTTACTGCCTTTTTTTTTCCACTTTCTTGAGTCTTTTTGCCTTTTTAATTACCATCTTCCTCATAACCATTATTACTCCTATCTTTCCCCCTATTACTTCTTTCCATCATCTTCCCTATTTTACCCTTCTTTTCCCATCTCTCCGCACTATTTACCCTTCTGTTCCATCATCTCTCCCCACTATCTTATCCTTCTTTTCCCATCATCTTCCCCCATCTTCCCCTTTTCTTTCCCTCTTCTCTACTATCTTCCCTTCTTTTTCCATCATTCTCTCCATTCCCCCTTCTGTTCCTATCTCTCCCACTTTTTTCCCTTCTTTTCCCATTCTCCCCCCCACTTTTTTACCCTTCTGTTCCATCATCTTCCCACTATTTTCCTTCTTTTCCCATTTTTCCCCCACATCTTCCTTCTTTTCCCATCATCTTCCCCTATCTCCCTTTTCTTTTCCCATCATCTCTCCCCCCATTATTTTCCCCTTCGTTCCATCACTCTCCCACTATTTCCCTTCTGTTCCATCATCTCCTCACATTTCCTTTTCTGTTCCATCATCTTCCCACTATTTACCCTTCTGTTCCATCATTTTCTCCCCTATCTTACCCTTCGTTCCATCATCTCTCCCCACTATCTTACCCTTCTGCCATCATCTTCCCACTATTTTTCCTTCTGTTCATCATCTCTCCCACTATTTTCCCCTTCTGTTCCATCATCTTCCCCATCTTACCCTTCTGTTCCATCATCTCTCCACTTTTACCTTTCTTTCCATCATCTTCCCCTATCTTCCCTTTTTATTATCTTTTCCCCCACTATTTTATCCTTCTGTTCATCATCTTTCCCACTATCTTCCCCTTTCTGTTCCATCATCTCTCCCCCACTATCTTCCCCTTTCGTTCCATCATCTCTCCTACTTCCCCTTTCTTTCCCATCATCTCCCCCATATCTTTCCTTCTTTTCCACATTTTTTCCCACTATTTATTTTGTTCCATCATTCTCCCCTTTTCCCCTTTTTTTCCCTATCTTCCCACTTTTTTCCCCTTCTTTTCCCATCATCCCCCACACTTACCCCTTTTCCCATCTCTTCCACTATCTTCCCCTTCTGTTCCATCATCTTCCCACTATCTTACCCTTTGTTCCATCATCTCCCACTATCTTACCCTTCTGTTCCATTATCTTCCCACTATCTTATCCTTCTGTTCCATCATTCTCCCCCATATTTTCCCCTTCTTTTCCCATCATTTTCCCCCCACTATCTTACCCTTCTGTTCCATCATCTCTCTCATATTTTTTCCCTTCTGTTCCATCATCTCTCCCACTATCTTATCCTTCTGTTCCATCACCTTCCCCCACTATCTTACCTTTCTGTTCCATCTCCCCCTATTACCCTTCTGTTCCATCATCTCTTCCCCCCTATCTTCCCCTTCTGTTCCATCTCTCTCCCCACTATCTTCCCCTTCTGTTCCTTTCTTCCCATTATTCCCTTTCTGTTTATCTCCCCCATATTTTACCTTCTGTTCCATCATCTCTTCACTATTTCCCCTTTTTTTCCTCATCTTCCCACTATCTTACCCTTTGTTCCATCATCTTCCCCTATCTTCCCCTTCTTTTCCATCACCCTTCCCATATCTTACCTTCTGTTCCATCATCTTCCCACTATCTTCCCCTTCTGTTCCATCACCCTTCCCACTTTTTTACCCCTGTTCCATCTTTTTCCCCCACTATCTTCCCTGTTCCATTGTTTCAATTTTTTAAAATTTTTTCTGTTATATTTTCCCCTTTATTTTCTTTTCTGTTATTCTTCCAATATTTCCCCTTTTTCCCATCATTCTTCCATTTTTCCCCCTTTTCAAATTTTCCCACTATTTCCCTTTTTTTTTCCCATTCTCTCCCTATTTTTCCCCTTAAATTTCTTTCCCCATATCTTCCCTTTCCCATCTTTCTTTCCCCTTATCCCTTCTGTTCCATCATTTCCCCTTTACCTTTCTTTCCACATCTTCCCATTATCTTACCCTTTCTTTCCACATTTTTTCCCAACTTTTTTTTTCATCTTCTCCCCTTCTTCCTTCGTTCCATCTTTCCCCCCACTATCTTCCCTTGTTCCATCATCTTTTCCCCTATCTTTTCCTTCCATCTTTTTCCCATATTTTTGTGTTCCATCATCTTCCCTACCTTCCCCTCTTCCATCTTCCCCTTCTTCCCTTCTGTTCCGGTTCGGTTTTGACCCCCTTTCCACACGGGGGGCCCCGGGTTGATTCCGGTGGAAACACCTGTTTTTACACCTTTTGTCATGTTCCCCAGCGCAAATAGGCCCGGGGTTTTTAGTCGACTGGTGGGGTACCCTGGGGACAAGATTAGAAATGGAAAAAAGACGAAGCCCTGTGCGCTTGACTTTTGGGGACCCTGGGTGGCAAACCCCTTCGGGTTAAAATCAAGAAATTTTATTTTTATTTTCTATCATCTTCCCCACTTTTTTACTTCTTTCCATCATCTTCCCATATCTTCCCCCTTCTGTTCCATTCTTCCCCACTCCTTCTTTCCCATCTCTTCCCTATCTTTTTTTGTTATCTTTTCCCATTTTATCTTTTCTTTTTTAATTTTTCTCCCACTATTTTTGGCTTTTTTAAAAATTGGAAATATAATAAAATACTGGTTGGGGTGCGTTTTGGGCGTTGAATATGGGGTTGAGAGCCATCCCTATGCCCACTCTATCCCCCCGGTGGAACTGCTTCTGTTTAAAGGCAGAGGCATTAAAAAAGAGGCCATATTTTTCAGATAAAAGGGGAAGGGTTGGGAAGAAAATTTTGGTAAATTTGAAATACAACCGAAGCTATCACATGGGGTAAACCTTTTAAAACAAAGGGGACAAAGGAAAAATTTCAGTGATTCTATACTTTTTCAAAAAAAGGAACTTATACAAGGGATATTTGAAACGGAAAACACATTATTTATATGTGCATTGATATTTGAATTAATTAAATGAGTTTTCTAAAAAATCGAAAAAAGAAAAAAAAATTTAAATTTTGTGACGATCAATTTTCATGGATCTAGTTTGGGAAATTTTTTAAAAAGGGGTATGATTAACAAAAATAGATCGGCCACTATACTGAAACTCGAACGGGAAGAACAAAAAAAATTTGAGTAATATTTAGATATTATAACACACATTTAAAACGCTTTTACATATTTTCTATGGTTATTTTTTTAACCCCCCAACTCTGCTGGGGTGAATTGAAAAGGTGAAAATTATTCTCGGGGTGGATAAATCTTTACAATAGGAATCAAC
>WNWK01041827.1:0-16268 GCA_009830355.1 Cherax destructor | reverse complement strand
AACATTTACCATCACAGATGCAAAACAAAAACTCTGTGATGAAAATAAAAACTTACAACTTAGATGATTCGATCTCTTGACAATAAGAATTTTGGTGGTGGCTGCCACAACCTGGCCAGTACCACTGTGTTGGTGGTGGCTGCCACAACCTGGCCAGTACCACTGTGTTGGTGGTGGCTGCCACAACCTGGCCAGTACCACTGTGTTGGTGGTGGCTGCCACAACCTGGCCAGTACCACTGTGTTGGTGGTGGCTGCCACAACCTGGCCAGTACCACTGTGTGCTACTGTGCCCCTTACTGTTATGTGCTGTGATGTACATAGAAATACACGAACAAACACGAACACAGAAACACGAACACAGAAACACGAACACAGAAACACGAGCACAGAAACACGAACACAGAAACACGAGCACAGAAACACGAACACAGAACCACGAACACAGAAATACACGAACACAGAAACATGAACACAGACATACGAACACAGAAACACAAACACAGAAACACGAACACAGAAACACGAACATAGAACCACGAACACAGAAATATACGAACACAGAAACACGAATACAGAAATACACGAACACAGAAACACGAACACAGAAACATGAACACAGAAACACGAACACAGAAACACGAATACTGAAACACAAATGAAAATGAAGCTTGTGTAAACAATAGTGATGTCAGGAAATATTTGCTCCGGAAACTAGAAAGACCTGGATGAAGATTGGCAAAGAAGACTCCATACACAGCTTGAAGACTGGTATGGAAGTGTCCACGACGTTAGGATTGAGTGAACCCGGTCACGGCCATTTAAAGTCTTAATAATCACCTTGGAGACGTCATAAATCCCCAGAATATGGTTCACGTGTTAGTCCTCGACGCACTGACTTTCTTTGGTTATCCTGGGTGGGTAACCCTCTGGATTAAAAATCCGAACAAAATCATATACACAGTTTGGCCTGGTCACGGACCGGGCCGCGGGGGCGTTGACCCCTGGAATTCTCTCCAGGTAAACTCCAGGAAGGTCAGCGCCAGTGGTCCAAGACCCTCTATAAACAAATCTGTCTCCCTCTCTCCTCTTCCAGCTTATAGTGTGGCTCATCTTTTTCTCTGTATTTTTCTCCCTCTTATTTTTCTCTTTTATCCCCCTCTTCCATTTAGGGTTTTTAATCATGCTAGTTTTTGTTTTATGGTTGTTATGCTTTCTGTTTTTTTTGTTCTTGTTCATGTTCTTGTTCTTGCTCTTGTTCTTTTTTTTGTACTTGTTATTGTTCTTGTTTCCCTTGCTCTTGTTCTTGTTGCTTTTCTCCATCTTCTCTTTCCTCCATTTTTCTCCAACTTCTCCACCTTCTTTTCCATCTCTCTCTCTCACTCTCTCTCTCTTCTCTCTCTCTCTCTCTCTCTCTCTCTCTCTCTCTCTCTCTCTCTCTTCGTTTATAACAAGATTTACTTTATTTACAGGTTTACGCTAAGAGTCTCAATCTTCATTTACAAGATAACAACTTTTATTTTCCTCAGCCAAGTTAAAAAATAAATTAATTTTTACTGCTATGATTGTTGCCATACTTTTCATAGTTTATTTTTTTCATGAATTTTTGAAAGTAATTACAGTCATTATACCAACTTGGGAACAGCCAGCAAACAAGTCTGGAACAACTCTACTACAGTTGTTTTCCGCCATATAAGGCGCATTCCAGAAGGATCATTATGGTAAATCAGTAATATTCAAGGACTAATTATCCTCTTACTTTACACTAAAGCATAACTTAAAGCCGACTCTTCACCCTGACCTTGAATATATAAGGCGTGGGATGATTTTTCCAAAGGCGCGCCTTATGTCCCGGAAAATACGGTATCTGATTGTTTACTTGAGGATGACTGAGTTTCCCTATTGGTTTGAGACAATTTCCAGATGTGGGCACTCAACAGGGTGTTGGCATGCTAAAGGGTTTTAAACCTTCCCTGGCATTACCTTCATTAGATCATGACTGTACCACCACAAGAAGTTGACGAGGCAACAAAATCAATATTATTAGTTGTTGAAGAAATTGAGGGTTGCGAGTGTCATAGCAGAACTGGTGTTAACTACAAGTAGAACCACTGGTACACACACCTCTGTGAGTGGTAGTGGAGTAACACAGTTTAAAATAGGATAAATATTAATATAGAAGTATTTATATCATGTCTTCCCTCCGGTTCCGTTTCTATTTCATGCCATTTTTACCTCTTGATTTCGTATATATCCTCCCTCCCTACCTGTTTTCGAGACAACATCGGTCGAGAAGAGTGAATGGTGGGGAGAGAATCTTCTGCTTTTCGTTGATTCATACACCTAGATAATACAATAAAGTCTTAATCTAAGTAGAAGAGCTCTTCCCGCACACAGCCTTGCTATGGGGTTCATTGTATGCTGTCTCTTCCTGTCTATCTGTTTCTGTCTGTCTGTCTGTCTGTCTGTATCTCTCTCTCTCTCTCTCTCTCTACTTCAATACCTAACAAGAGATCAATCGACAGACTAATTAACGTGATCAAGAATTGATTAGTAACTCAAATCGTCACACGTGAAGATGATATACTTAACAGATGATATACTTAACAGATGATATACTAAACAGATGATATACTTGGCAGCACTATGGTTTACATCCTGATAAGCTCACGGAAAATGAGTGAAATTCTAAGAGGGATCACAATATTATGTGCTTCAAACTTAATCTAAACTTTAAAAACCATATCAACACTTTGACAGCAGAGAGGACCTGACTGCGACCATCAATTCTTACTGGGAGAAATATTTCACGTGAACTAAACATTCAGAGGGATCATTTTGAGTAATTATTTAAGCCAGTAAAATCAACTACCGTGTAGTGGACACAGTGGTAAACTGCCGACAGTTGGTAAGAAAGACGTAGTTACATTGAAGACCTTTATTAGTACGTGACACGAAGCACTGTCGAAACGTCGTACATCCTTTCAAAGAGCATTGACATTTTTCAAGTACCTGAAAAAGGCAAAACAGGTGTAACGTTGTACATATGAAGGTCTTCAATGCAGGTGTCTTTGTTATCAACTGCTTTGTAGTCAGGCTTATATTGCACTCTTCCTTGTGTAACACGAATTATTTTTAAAATACGCCCTCGTTTTAGACTACAAAGCAGCTTTTCCGCAATTAGGATTCGTAATTAAACAGGGTTGACAAATTTTACATTAGATTGTCTCTGATTATTACTCAGATTATTTACTAACACAAGGAAATAGATTTCATTGCTTAATAGTGCAGAATTTTTTCCACTAGAGAATGAACATAAATCTGTATGAAATTGAGATGATCTTAGCAGCGCATGCATGTCAACACAGACACGAGGAACACAGGATGGATTGGACCAAGGCGCAAATGATCTTCATAGAACTCAATCTCTAAAGACGCCGCTGTTTGGAAATCTTCATTTATGCAATGATAAACAACCATAAAAGCTTAAAATTGCAGTATCTTTGCCACGCTGGTACACACCACAAAAGCCCACAACTGGACCCAGCAGTCGTGAGATATGAAGCCAATACTCTCTTCTCAGGGACCTACCCGACTAAATGAGCTTGGTGTTTTTCTTACCATTGTGTACAATGAGAGTGACCAAAGTCCCCGTACCGAAACATTTTCGTAAAACATGTCTTAAAGGGACTTTGATTTTTGTCAATTATGTCATTTATATGAAAGGAATGATAGAGGAAGTGGCACTGAAAACATGCAAAAGTCACTTTCACTTATCACAATTTGTGAAGTAGGTATAACACTATTTAATATGCAATTCACTTATATTTACACCCCAGTTCATTTGTTACCAAAAGTTATTGCATAAATATTATACACTCAATACAGTAATTACAGTTTGACTCTACAGTCTCACACAGAAGCAAGTTTATTTAAACTCGTTAAGTACCAATTGTGTGTCGGAAGAGAGTAGAATAACACTTAAATCCACTTTGAATATATATTGATTATACTCTTTCTCTCTGGTCTGGCTGTGTAGATAAAGTACTGCGTACTTTGATGCAAAGTGTGCACATTCTAATCCTGCTGTGAACTGAGAGAAAATGTTTGTAAATAATTTCATCCGTTTGCGAATTGTTAAGCATTCTATTGATATGCATGCACTGAGAAGAAACAATGTGTGTGTACAGTTGGGGGAGTGTATATCCCAGTATGTATTCACTGAGAGTATACTTTTTAACGTATGTTAGAGACTAAAGTTGTCAATAGCCTTTAACCACAAATAATCAACATGCGCCCCAGTTCGGCTAGATTTGTATACTCTCAGCTTAGGCTTAATTAATCTTAACTGTTCTAACAACAATATAGTACAAATATGATCCGTAAAAGCAGATATATTTTAAATTAAATAAATTGGAAACCATTCATACACAAATATAATATAAATTCAGATTACATTTAGTTTTTCAATGAAATTATCATCAGTAAGCTTATCAATCATACAGCATATTAAGTTACTTAAATCCTGTCGACCGAACTTGTTGACATAAATTCTTAATGTATAATACCGAGCGATACACATCACCCAGTATATATACACGAGCAGATACAACCCTCTCGTTATATACGCACTTATACACACCTCTCGGGGTGTATGTACGCTCCAAGATAGACGCATCTCAGTAAACATTCAATGAGATGTATTCCAAGTGTATCCTGAAAGACACGCACCTCCTAGTGTATAATAACTGTAAGATATTATTATTATTATTATTGTTTTTGTTTTGTGTGTTTCTGTGTGTAACTTCCTTATCTCTGTGTCTATTTCTGTGGTTATTGTGTTAAACATTGTGACCTTCGTATCACCTGTGTTATTATGTATAAGCGTAATATTTATATCTCTAATACTGCTGTACATGAAAGCTTTATCTTTGTATCCTTGATATTGCTCTAAATAAAAGCGTGATATTTGTTTTTCTAGTTTTATTAAGTTGTAAAATACTGTCATCTTTGCATATCTAGTGTTATTATGTATACGCGGCATATAACCAGTGATCTTTGTATCTCTGATAACACCAGCAAAGGTTTCCTGATAGTCTTGGTAAATGTTATCTCTTCATTTCTTTATTAAACAGTTTCTCGTATAATAACTTGACATTATAATTACAGGATTTTGTAGACAGAAATTCAAATTGTTTACCAGCTATTATGTTGAATCCAATTTTCTCTAACAACTTTTTACAATATTGTTACATCACTTATCAAGGAAGCAGCCTCAATCTAAATGACCTAACATGACACCCTTTTTTAAACTTTGGGACACTGTACTATGTACATTTGCCTGCATATGTACCCTCTTGAAATAGTACATCGTTCAAGGGGACTATATATTACTATCACAGTTACTTTTTGAAATAAATAAATAGAACTATCTGAAATAGAATAAGTTAACAGAAATTACTCTAGGAACTATGCTTTTCTAACCATAGCAATTTAATGGGAGAAAATGCACACAGAATGATCACAGCAACTCACTATAGTTGACTGGTATTGTGTAGCAACCCGCTGATCACACATTACTTAGGAGCCCAGAACAGCTATCATACCTGCAACTCCAAGAGGGAACCTGGACATGGTGGATCAGCAGAAATACCGAATAAACAAAGAGTTCCGGATATTACGATCAAGAAGGGTTGTCCTTATTCTACTGCGTCACACTGCTGCTTAAAATAAATATATGGAATATTAAAAAATGAGAAATAGGTGCTAAAACGTTATTTTTTGGCATATTTCAACGATTAAGAATGAAGTATGTAAGAAGCATTTTCTTACTTCATTATAAGTTTCTTGACTTAGATATATATTCATGTACCAGGCTCTTGAAACCAAATATATAAAGTTCAGAACACACACACACACAAATAACCCCTTTGTTTTTGATCATTTGGTTAAAAACAATCCTGACAGAGACAACAGAATCCCACACGTGATTTGTGGGAAGCTGAAGCTGTAAAACTACTTGATTTATACTCAGCTAGTAGTCCAAAATCTTTGTAAAATTCATTCATAGGCAGATCTATTCCTACCTCACCTCCCACAACGTACTCAACCACTGTCAGTTTGGATTTAGGCCTAATAAAAATACAAATGATGGTATTATACACATGCTAGAAATAATATACACCGCTCTTGAGAAAAAAGAAATCCCAGTGGGAATCTTCATTGATTTACGTAAAGGTTTTGATACAGTTGACCATGATCTGTTACACCTAAAATTATCACACTATGGTATAAGAGGACACTCCCTCAGCTACCTAAAATCATACCTTAGCAACAGAAGCCAATATGTGTACACAAATGGAGCTAGCTCCACCGCGCAAACTATTACAGTTGGTGTCCCACAGGGAAGTGTTCTTGGCCCACTTTTCTTTCTCATTTACATTAACGACCTACTAAATGCATCTCAACTACTCAAACCCATACTATTTGCAGACGACACTACATACGTTATCTCGCACCCATGCCCAGACATATTAGCCAACACTGTAAATACTGAATTACAGAAGATATCTACCTGGATGATGACTAACAAACTTACTCTCAATATTGATAAAAACCTATTTTATTCAGTTTGGGAACAGAGCTGCAAACGCACCACTTAACATAATGATAAACGGGTCCCTTATCACAAAACTCAGAGGGAAAATTCTTAGGAATCCATCTTGACAGTGGCCTCAAATTTCAGACACATATACAACAAATTTCCAAGAAAGTCTCCAAGACCGTGTGAATACTATCCAAGATACGGTACTATGTTCCACAACCAGCTCTCCCTACATTATATCACTCACTCATTTACCCATACCTCACCTATGGAATCTGCGCATGGGGCTCAACAACAATAACTCATCTAAAAAAATTAATAACACAACAAAAGGCTGCAATTAGAATGATAACAAATTCACATTCCAGACAACATACTCCACCAATATTAAAAAAATCTAAACTTACTCACCATACAAGGCATCCATACTTTTTACTGTGCCTATTACATATATAGAACACTAAACTCAAATATTAACCCACCACTGAAACTTCTCCTTACCAACCTTAACAGGACACATGCCCATAACACAAAACACAGATCACTCCTCGATGTTTCCCGGGTCCATCTAACACTATGCAAAAACTCAATGCACATTAAAGGCCCGAAAATTTGGAATTCATTACCTGTGATTGCCAAAGAAACCCTGCCTGTACCCTGCCTGTACCCTGCCTGTACCTCAGTTCAAAACGCTGCTGTAAAACCACCTTCTCACCCAAACCTAAGTGCATAATATTTAACATTACCAACAAAGTTAATTAATCACTTAAATGTAAAATCCTGTTATAAATAATGCATACTGAGCTATCTCTGTTTCTATAGCATTAACTCATCTAATGAACATATAAACTGTAATGGAATACAACTAATTGTTTTAATTTGTTTCATCTGATTTAATTAATTGCATTGCTGCAATTAATAAATTATTATGTTCAACTTATATTCAAATTTCACTACTTAAATACACAATTATACTTATTTTGTAAATTATCAACCATAATTTTTTACCATGTAGTCTACTGTTAATAAATTTTAAGAATGCCCACAATGCTCAGCATATTAGGGGCTTTTGGCATGTACACCTCATTCATACCCAGAACTATGTATTACTTCTTTGTGGAAAAATAAACACATAAGCAGTATAATGTGATCCTTTATTGACAACGTTTCGCCCACGCAGTGGGCTTTATCGAGTCACAGACAGATCTATTTTTCCATTGTGTCGGTATTTTATACCATTTATTTCCATTACTTCTTTGTATCATGTCTAAATAAAAATTATTATTATTATTATTATTATTATTATTATTATTATTAAATAACGTTTAAGCCTCGAGGGATGTGCAAATTAAATTGCCCTGTTATACAATGTCGGGAACACAAACACCTTATGAACACTACACTGTAACAATGTTATTGTCAAGTTGATAGTTAAACTTGTAGGCAAGCAAACATGTCAGTAGATTGATTGAGAGGGAGGGAGACTGGCAGTTTATCAAGCATAGAGGCAGTAGGGCAGGAAGGCAGGCTGGGGCAGGAAGGCAGGCTGGGGCAGGAAGGCAGGCTGGGGCAGGAAGGCAGGCTGGTCAGTAGCTTGAAGTAAATTGGCAAATTTGGAAGGAAAACAAAGTGGCAGGGAACTCAGTATGTAAAAATGATAATATCATACAACACCGACAAACTGATAAGTAAGACACATGTGAAACAGTTAAGTATCTTTATTCTGAAACGTTTCGTTACACAGTAGGTTCCTTCAGTAGAATACAGAAGAAGCAGAAGCAGTAATTATGTATAGACGGTATTGTGAGGGAAAAGTGGAGTATAATTGGGGGGTTAAGGTTGTTAGTCAGCCGATGATCATTCATGGGTTCAGCCGGTGCTTCCCTCTAGCGGGCCCAGGCAGAACCCCTTCCCTTTTCTGGTGGTAGTTACCTTACCTGGTGTGGAGCGGAACTGTAGAGAGTCACTACACCTCCACACTTGTCCTGATCAACTCTGCTGCTGGCCTGGTCAGCTGGTACAGACGCCCGATTTGAAGGAGCTAGATGTAAGTCTCTCTGACTTAGTGTTACGGCTCCCTATCTAACATGGCTGTTAGGTAATTTACCTGCCGGCCTGTGACGTCATCAAACGTGATGTTTGACTGACGAGCCGGCTAGACTGACAGTGTCTACCAGACTCTCATATTGAGAGTGTCAACCAGACTCACCACTGGAGAGTTCACTAGACTCTTCCCTGCTTGAGAGTGTGTTCCTGACTTTTGGAATGGCTGGTGACAGACTCTACGACGTATCTTCTGGAGTATTCACCAGGCTACCTCACGGCGTACATTGATTCGGACACCCGTCTGCGACTTCTAACTCAGGGATTTGTGCGTCTCTGAGATGTGACATGTGAGATGCGACTGACAGAAGTCCGGGTGTGTTACACCTGGTAGGCGTGTCAGGCGACACGGACTAGCCAGGGTGTATTGTACCCTGTGAGCCTTGTTGAAAAGTCAGTGTGAACCCGGTGTTGTCAGGTGATTGTGACGGTGGCACGACACAAGTGATAGATAGTCGTGTGATTTTGTGTTTGTGACAGATGACGCGGTGCAAAGGCTTCCCTAGAGACTGAGTTCGTGACACAGGGGGCGTGCCATGTGGCACAGAGAAGGTGTCATGGGACACAAGCGAAGGAGTGTTGTATAACACAGAGACAAGGGTGTCTTGAGGACACGGTAGAGAATGAGTGTCATGACGAGAGGATTGGTGGTGTCCTGTGTGGCACATGTTGGCAGCGACGTCTGACACGGCACATAATTTTATGATTGTTTTACTTGTGATGTTTTACTACGTGTTAAATTGTTATAAATGTGTATATTAAAGCTATTTGTTTTTACACAGATTATATGTTATACAGATTTATGTTTTTATATTAATAATAATATGTATAACATAATAAATATTGAAAATCTGATATTTTATTTAGTATCCCAAACAGTCAGTTTATTACAAATGTTTTTTTTTTGTAATACTTAGAAGCGGAAGAGTAGACAAAAGTAGCTAAGTCTTACGTACCTCGACCAAGTGGCATACGAGAATTCTTAACAACTGCCCAGGATAACCTTCCTACATCTCGTCTACACCAGAGACTCAACCTGGGCCTTATATTCTTCTACTCTCCATCCTGCCAGAACCACAACGGCCTACTTCTTTTTTTTATATATTTTATTAAAACACTTAAAATTCTTTGTTTATTTCCTACCCAAGAGTCTTTATTTTTTTATTAATTTTTCCATTATATTTTGTTCAGGTGGAAGGCGTTCCCCTGACAATGGCGACCTTGCCAGGATACCACTCTTGAGGCTACATCTTCCTGATGGTTCTACTGGTTCGTGAGTATAACATTTAAGATTGAAAAGGGTGAGTTCGTATCTTTGAGGTGTAAAGTCATTACTGGTAGTCTGTTTGACTTACATTTGTTTTGTTCTTGGGTTGGGTTTAGAAGTTTACTCATTTTTGTTGGACCTGAGGAACTTCCATAATAACCCCTCCAGGGTGGACCGTGTTTATTTATCTCAGTGAAGGCTATTGAGCCCACTAGAGTTTCTTCCAAGTTGAAAATAGTATTTCATTTTCTTCTTTGGGAAGGTTTGAAAGTGTGCGGACGAGGTCCATCTTTTGAAACAGTCGTTTCAGTTGTTAATTTAAGATCGACTTGTTTGGTTTGTATTACATTTCTTACTATGGATTCGTTAGATTTCTGGTTAAGGGCTGGAAAAGACATGGGATTTACAGGCCAGAATCTTGATAGTTATATTACCGCTAAAATGGCTATAGAAGAGAAAAAGACAGGAAGACTAGTTTGCTAAACAGGAGGAACAGGAAGACTACTTTAGCTAAACAGGAGGAACAGGAAAGACTAGCTTTAGCTAAACAGGAGGAACAGGAAAGACCTGCTAAACAGGAACAGGAAGACTGCTTAGAAGAGGAGACTAGCTCGAGAAGAGAAAAGGAACAGGAAAGAACAGCTCGAGAAGAGACTAGCTCGAGAAGAGAAAAAGAACAGGAAAGAATAGCTCTTGAAAATGAAAGGATTGCTCGTGAGGACAAAGAGAACAGGAAAGGATAGCTAGAGAAGACAGAGTTCAGTCAAGGGAAGTAGCCTTCAGGATGAAGGACATTGAAGAACAGGCAAAGCAGAGAGTTAGAACAGTTAAGGTTGGAATTGGAAGCCAAGAAGGTAGAGCTATCTAAGCATAAAATAGATGAAGGGGTACTAGAATACCCTACCCATGAATCTAATATTAGGATGCCTCAAATACCACCTTTCACAGAGCAGGATGACATCGCGGCATATATCACCAGATTCGAGAACACTGCCACACTCTGTGAGTGGCCCTCAGATTCTTGGACTACAAGGCTTGGATTACTTCTATCAGGTACAGCTTTAAACGTATATTCCACCTTACCAGCTGACGTAATCACTGATTATCCTCTACTTAAGAAAGCTATCTTACAGGCTTTCAAGAAAACCACTCATCATTACAGGTCTGAGTTTCGACACACTAAAATATCCCCCAATCAGAATTATATGCAGTATCTGACAACACTTTTCAGATTGTTTGATTGTTGGATTGATAGTGCCGAAGTTGATCATGACTTTGATTCATTACGCGACCTGATGGTAAGAGACCAATTTCTTTCTTCTGTTAACTCTGACTTACGTATCTTTATTAAAGAACGCGACGTTCACACTGCTTCTGAAATGGCACAAGCGGCAGATATATATGCCTGCGCTCATAATAACTACCCTAAAGAGCGTAGTGGATATAAATCTGTTGTACCTAAACAATCTGAGTAATCGAAACCCTTTTCCTCTAAGATATTCCCAGTAAAATGTTACAACTGTAACGAATTGGGACACAGACGTCCAGAAAGTGTTTCACCGAAGCTAATATTAACGCACCTTTTAGTGAAGGTACTGTTAATGGCATGAATGTTTCCACCATTCTTAGAGATACTGGTTGTTCTTGTATTGTTATTTCGAGTAAACTCTTTCCTAACTTAGATTCAACTCGGTATAAAAGTACTAAATTAACTGACTATTTAGGAAGAAGTGATGTGTTTCCTACTCTCTGATGTTTCAATAACTGCAAATGGTTTACTGGTTGGGTAGAGGCAGTGGTGGCCCCAATAACTTCATGTTCTGTTTTGGTTGGGAACATAGAAGGGGCTACCTTCCCATCCGAATTAGACTGTGTAAGGTTTTCAAATTATTCCGGAAAAGATGAACTTTATACTTCTGTTTCTTCACTAGCATCTCCAGAAGTGATTCAACGGGAAGTTCAGGTAAAAATCTTAGAGAGTCAGTCATCCAAACCAATCTGCACAGAAACTGATGAAATACCACAGGTGACTGAATCTTCCCCACAACTGGACGCGGTCAACGTCCTTACCCGAGCTCAATCTAAGGTAAAACCAATCCATCCTTTAGTACTTTCCAAAGGAAAACCTATTGAGCTGTCACACCTATATATGGAAGGTCTCCAGAAGACTTGTCCTTCCTTAGATGGAACCCGAAAGCTAGCATTAAATGACAATGTGATTAAAAGAAAGAATTTTAGTTATAAATTTGAGTTCAAAAATTATCTTCTATACAGGACTATAGTGACTGCTGACAATCCCAATGAGGTGGGAAAAAGTCTATTAGTCATTCCTAGGGATTGTCGTGAGACTATTTTGAAAATTTCTCATGACCTGCCTGTCTCTGGCCATTTCTCCCATAGGAAGACCTTTGAAAAGATCAAAGACTTGTACTTCTGGCCTGGGATGTCCTCTGACATCTATAAGTACTGTAGATCATGTCACGTATGTCAACTTTCCTCTCAAAAGGGCAGAACTAAGAGGGTTCCCATGGTCAAAATGCCAATTTTTTCAGTTCCATTTGCTAGATTTGCAGTGGATATAGTTGGTCCCCTCACTCCTCGTTCATCAGGAGGTCATAAGTATATTTTGACTATGATAGACTATGCGTCCAGCTTCCCTGAGGCGGTACCCTTAAAATCCATCATGTCCATAGAAGTAGCTGAAGCTTTACTGTGCATTTTTTTCACGGGTCGGTATTCCTCGTGAAATTCTGTCTGATCAAGGGACTCAATTCACGTCAGAAGTAATGGAACAAGTTTATCAACTTTTGGGTGTTAAACCGCTTTTCACTACACCTTATCATCCAATGTGTAATGAAAGAGTGGAACGTCAACATGCCATTCTTAAGTCTATATTAAAGAAACTCTGTATTCTTAAACCAACTGACTGGCATAGATATCTACCATGTGCTCTCTTTGCAATGCGGGAGATTCCGAGTGACTCCCTTGGGTATTCCCCTTTTGAATTACTTTACGGGAGACAGGCTCGTGGACCACTATATATCCTGAATGAACTATGGTCTAAAGATATTAAACTTGATGTACAAAACACTTACCAGTTTCTCCTAGACCTTAGGAAAAGATTGGAAGAAACTGCGGAGTTGGTTGTCAAAAACCTTAATGTGTGTATGGAAACTTACAAGACATATTTTGACCATAAGAACTCCCAACGTAAGTTTAATGTTGGTGATGAGGTACTAGTTCTTTTGCCGGACAAATCCAACAAATTATTAATTACCTGGCGAGGGCCGTATAAGGTAACCAAGGTCTATAATAAGGTAGATTACATCTTGGATGTCAAGGGTAAGGAAAGAATGTACCACGTCAATATTTTAAAACTGTATCACCGTAGATAAGTTAATCTTTGCTTAAACAACTTTGATGAAGACACTGTCTTACAGCTTAGTTAGCGGTCATGATTCTTACGAATGTAAAATTTGTATTATAGAAGACGAGTCTCGCACAGAATCGAAGGAACTACTGGATATCTTAACTGATGATTCTGCCACCCATAACTCAAATGTCAACATCAACAGTGAACTATCGGGTAAACAAAAGTCTCAAGTAAGTGCCATAGTAAATACGTTTTCAGATGTATTCACAAAAATCCCAGGACTTACCACTACTGTTATACACAAGATTGAATTATCATCTCAGGAACCAGGCAGACGGAAAGTCTATCCTGTCCCTGTTCACTTACGACAAACATTTGATAACGAAGTGGACAAACTCTTAAAGTTAAAGATTATAGAACCTTCTAAATCAGCTTTCTGTTCTCCAGTTGTAATGGTTAAGAAACCAGATAATTCTTAGACTGGCCAAAGATTTCTGTTATTTAAATACAATTACTAAATGGGATGCTGAACCCATGCCAGTAATTGATCATGACTTGTATAAATTCCATGACTCTAAGTTCTTCTCTGAATTAGATATCTCACAAGCATACCATCAGGTGTCCTTACACCCAGACTCTAAACCATACACTGCTTTCCCCACTCATACAGGACTAATGCAATATCGCACTATGCCTTTTGGTTTGGTTACCGCGTGTGCCACTTATATTAGGCTTATGAGAATAGTCCTCTCTGACTTAAAGAATGTTTCGGTGTATTTTGATAACATTTACATCATGACGCATGTCTGGGAAGATCATCTGTCAACACTGTCGCTTGTTTTAAAGAAACTAAGAGCTCATGGCCTTACAGTCAAACCACAGAAGTGTTTTCTTGGTTACTTCAAAATACAATACTTGGGGTTCATTATTTCAGACAATTCTTTATCGCCTATTCCTAACTAAACTAAAGCTGTTCTTGAATGCACTTTTCCTAGTACAAAAAAGTTGCTAAGAAGTTTCCTTGGATCTGTAAACTTCTACAGAAGTTTTGTTCCAAATTTAAGTGGTCTGACTTCCATTCTCACAGACTATTTAAAAAAGAATGTTAAAGAACCACTGGTTTGTTCTGATGAAGCAAAACAAAGCTTAGAACAAATTAAAAGAATATTTTCGAACCCTCCTGTCCTAAAATTACCAGATGTTAATGAAGTCTTTTGTCTCCGAACAGATGCCTCTCATTCTGGACTCGGTGCTGTTACTGCAGTATTACGATGAGACTCCGTTCCCGGTATCTTTTGCCAGTAAGAAGCTTCTACCACGGGAAGAAAGATACTCTACTGTGGAAAAGGAATGTTACGCCTTAGTGTGGGGTATAAGTAAGTTCAAATACTACTTGTATGGGAAACCCTTCATACTTTAAACTAATCACAAGCCACTCATGTATTTAGAAAACTTCAAAGGTACAAATAGCAGACTCTTGAGATGGGCTTTGGCTATTCAGGCCTACAAGTTTAAGGTTATTTATATCTCGGGCTCTGAAAACCACTTTTCAGATTGGCTGAGCTGAGGTTGTACATAGTACTTTTCCCTCTGTTTAACTTATTACCTTCGACCATAAGTTTTGGAAAGGGGGTATTGTGAGGGAAAAGAGGAGTATAATTATGGGTTAAGGTTGTTAGTCAGCCGGCGGTCATTCACGGGTTCAGCCCGTGCTTCCATCTAGCGGGCCAAGGCAGAACCCCTTCCCTTTTCTGGTGGTAGTTACTTTACCTGGTGAACAGCGAAACTGTCGAGAGTCACTACACCTCCACACTTCTCCTGATCAGCTCTGCTGCTGGCCTGGTCAGCTGGTACAGACGCCCGATTTGAAGGAGCTAGATTTATGTCTTTCTGACGTAGCTATTTTTGGATACTCTTCCGCTTCTACGTCTTACGTACCTCGACCAAGTGGCATACAAGAATTCTTAACAACTGCCCAGGATAACCTTCCAACATCTCGTCTACACCAGAGACTCAACCTGGGCCTTATATTCTCCTACTCTCCATCCTGCCAGAACCACAGCGGCCTATTTTTTTTTATATTTATTAAAAATAACTTAATTCTTTGTTTATTTCCTACCCAAGAGTCTTTATTTGTTTTTATTATTTTTTCCATTATATTTTGTTTAGGTGGAAGGCGTTCCCCTGACATTGACCAAAGACTGAGGGAGATTGACACCAGTCAGTCCATCTATCATCATTCTATCATGCAGCAGGAGCCAGATGTCTATGGTGCATCCAACAAAATTAGCAGACTCTTGGATGTCACTACCGCCTGCCTCCGGCTGGGATATATGTATCTTTGGGAATTTAAATCACCTCTAACAGATGTAGACCAAATGAAATGTAAACTATGTCAGACGGAGAATTGGCACACTGCGTCATTATGTGCTGGAAATTTATAAAATTAATGAATTCAGAGACACCTCACTCAGAAATGTATTTTATCCACAGTGGTATATTACAAACCCTTCTGGAAAATACCGTAACTATGCTCAATGCAAATAAAGCATTACCATTTTGTGTGTGTGTACTCAATTGTGGTTGCAGGGGTCGAGACTCAGCTCTTGCCCCGCCTATTCGCTGTCCGCTACTGTGTTGTGGGTTCTTTGGATAGATTGGGTAAGATAATAAAGACTCCCAGAACGCCACCTGGCGTGTCCCAGACTCTCACAGAACGCCACCTGGCGTGTCCCAGACTCTCCAAGAACGCCACTTGGCGTGTCCCAGACTCTCCCAGAACACCACCTGGCATGTCCCAGACTCTCCCAGAACGCCACCTGGCGTGTCCCAGACTCTCACAGAACGCCACATTGGGTGTCTCAGACCCTCCCAGAACGCCACCTGGCGTGTCCACACTCTCGGAGAACGCAACCTGGCGTG
>WNWK01041826.1:0-16268 GCA_009830355.1 Cherax destructor | reverse complement strand
TACAAATAGGTGAGTACACAGACTAATATCTCAAAAAATAGGGAGCTGACACCTGATTTAGGCATATAAAAAGCAGGGTGATGACATAAGGATGAAGGAGATGACAGCAGGAAATAAGGATAGGTGTTAATATAGACATAAAACACATCTGTGTTAACGTAGTTCTGTAAAACGTTTTCTTGTTACTTGGGTTATGTAACATTCCCGATGATGGTGCACTACAGTTATTATTTTGAGTTATTCATATCTTTCACTTATCGCGTCTCCACATCTCTCACTATGGATTCTTAATAAGACGATTCTGTAGTGACGCTATTCCTGCTGGAAGGAAACTTCTGAACCTGTCATAGTTACCCACTTACAAAGCTACAACGGAATAATAATTCCTTGGTTTACATTACAGATATTGATAACTAAAACACCTAGTCTGCTAAGTATACCAGGCAATGTGTATATCAAAATTGTGATTTATAGTGATGGGAAAGATAGTGTGATTAAAGAGCAGTTTGTTGTACTAAATAACTATATACAACAGCTGTATCGAAGATATCAACAATGTGGCAATCTTGCCACATTTAAAGTCAGGCAAGACATGATGCCAGTGTGGAAGGAATAGTAGGAAAGTTTGGAGAGCTTGGAACAGCTAACTAACATTCATGAACATAAAAGAACAGCATAACAACATACATATATAAATTATATAGTAACACGAAGAACAGCCCAGTAACTTACAAACCAGAGCAGCAATATACAATAATAGTTCATTCACATCGTGCATCAGTACAGCAACATGCAAGAAAACAGAATAGTATCCCATAAAAGAAGAACAGTACGGAAAGACACAAAGAAAGCACAATCAGCAAGACACAAAGAAAGTATAAGCAGAAAGACAAAAAGAAAGCACAATGAGAAACACACAAAAAGCACAATTAGAAAGACACAATAAAGCACAATTAGAAAGAAACAAAGGAAACACAATCATACTATAACAGTACGGTAACACAAACAACATTAGAATAACACTCAAGAAAAAAACAATAGCATTAAGAATATGTAGAATAATCAGGGTTGGAAGGTTTACAGTGACCATTGTACTGTTGTGCCAAAGGCGACGTTATAACAGATTGAGTCTGGCAATCAGCATTTAGTATAATCTATAGACAGCGTCTGAAATAAACATATATATGTTATGTCTGTGTGTATTCTATCACGATGTTCACTGGCCTCCGCCCAATGAAGACAGAAAAATATATGGCGACAATATGGGAAGAACGTCACGTTTTAATGGACGGTAGATAGCGACTGTCCATGTAAGTAGCATATGGTGCCTCACTAGACTAAAACAAAACCCATTTAAAGGTTTTCTTCTCTCTACTAGACAATTTGGCATAATCACCCTCTTTATATTTTTCGGATATAACTCTCTTTACTATCTTCGATGGATATAATATTAAATTTCGGTGTGAAACACCATTAAATGCATGTGAGACATCACAATCTTTGCCATCTTCTGGGATTATCACTCTCTTCACTATGATTTTGGGACATCGCCAACTTCATTATCTTTACCTAATAAAATGCATTGTTAGTATAAGCTGTCACTGTTGCATATTAATGTTTACATATTAAAATTGTATTTCCTCTAGCAATTAATGTCCTAACCAAGAGATCGACCGCCGTAGTTCTGACGCTCATTTAAATTCCTCTCAAAAAAAATTGTTTTATAAGAGCTTATAGCTATCCCCGAAGGAATACCTTTAAGAGGGTGTATTATTATTTTTTTTCTCCAACTTTTTAATTTAATTTCTCTCAAAAGTCGAGAACGTCTCATCGTATTGCCATCAAATTTTCACTACCTGTGTACGGTAACAAAGGCCAAATTGTTGTAAAGGACAAATGCACTAATGTGACATTTATTGTGGCAATTTCCTCCAGGAGCTTTGTCAAGCCGTTACAACACACAGGGTATATATAGGCTCAGAGTGAGGTGAATTACAAGTATAACTACTACTACTACCACTAGTATTACACCTCACTCAAAGCCTATATATACCCTCTGTGTCGATGTATTCTTTGTAACGACTTGACAAAGCTCCTGGAGAGCGAAGCGTTGCCACAATAAAATGTCACATTAGTTGCATTTGTGTTCTTTTACTTAACATATTGTAGGTAATTCTACCAATATTAATGCAGAGGCCAAATTCTTTGAAAAAATGGCAAGTTCACGTGACCTATGACCAAAATTGTTGATCTTATTCTCAGCATCCTGGAATAGCTCGGACAACTTCCAAGACTTTCAGTGGCGTGGCTTCAACCCTTCAAAAAGTTGCCAACAAATTCTACGATGACGGAAAATAAGTTTCTTGGTGTAGGAGCAAAGTGAAATAAGTATGCTGATTTTTTTTTTCAACAAGTCGGCCGTCTCCCACCGAGGCAGGGTGACCCAAAAAGAAAGAAAATCCCCAAAAAGAAAATACTTTCATCATCATTCAACACTTTCACCACACTCATACATAATCACTGTCTTTGCAGAGGCGCTCAGATACGACAGCTGAGAATAAGTCCCTCCCAGCTGTCACTATCTCAGACCCTCCTTTAAAGTGCAGGCATTGTACTTCCCATTTCCAGGACTCAAGTCCAACTAAATCAATTAACTGGTTTCCCTGAATCCCTTCACAAAATGTTACCCTGCTCACACTCCAACAGCTCGTCAGGTCCCAAAAACCATTCGTCTCCATTCACTCCTATCTAACACGCTCACACATGCTTGCTGGAAGTCCAAGCCCCTCGCCCACAAAGCCTCCTTTACCCCTCCCTCCAACCTTTTCGAGGACGACCCCTACCCGCCTTCCTTCCCTACAGATTTATACGCTCTCCAAGTCATTCTACTTTGATCCATTCTCTCTAAATGACCAAACCACCTCAACAACCCCTCTTCAGCCCTCTGACAAATACTTTTAGTAACTCCACACCTCCTAAATTTTCTGCATAATATTTACACCACACATTGCCCTTAGACAGGACATCTCCACTGCCTCCAGCCTCCTCCTCGCTGCAGCATTTGCAACCCATGCTTCACACCCATATAAAAGTGTTGGTACCACTATACTTTCGTACATTCCCTTCTTTGCCTCCATGGATAACGTGTTTTGTCTCCACAGATACCTCAACGCACCACTCACCTTTTTTCCTTAATCAATTCTATGGTTAACCTCATCCTTCATAAACTCATCCGCTGACACATCAACTCCAAATATCTGAAAACACCACTCACTCCTCTTTCCTCCTGCACCCATCCTCCAATAGCCACAAATTTCTGCCCCACATTCTAATATTGTATTTTTAAAATTATCCCAACTCTCTTCAACCCCCCCACTACTCATACTTGCACTAGCCCACCTTCCTGCCAATAGTTGCTTATATCTCACCCTAACTTCCTCCTCCCTTAGTTTATACACTTTACCTCTCTCTTACTTTCTGTTGCCATTTTTTTTTGTCCCATCTACCTTTTACTCTAACTGTAGCAACAACTAAATAATGATCCGATATATCCGTTTCCCCTCAATAAACATGTACATCCTGAAGCCTACCCATCAACCTTTTATCCACCAAAACATAATCTAACAAACTACTTTCATTACGTGCTATATCATACCTTGTATACGTATTTATCCTCTTTTTCATAAAATATGTATTACTTATTACCAAACCTCTTTCTACATATAGCTCAATTAATGGTTTCCCATTTATATTTACCCCTGGCACCCCAAATTTACCTAATACTCCCTCCACAACATTTTTACCCACTTTAGCATTAAGATCCCCAACCACAATTACTCTCTCACTTGGTTCAAAACTCCCCACACACTCACTCAACATTTCCCAAAATCTCTCTCTCCTCTACACTTCTCTCTTCTCCAGGTGCATAAACACTTACTATAACCCACTTTTCACATCCGACCTTTTTTTACTCCACATAATCCTTGAATTTATACATTTATATTCCTTCTTTACCTGCCATAACTGATTATTCAACATTATTGCCAGTCCTTCTTTAGCTCTAACTCTATTTGAAACACCTGACCTAATCCCATTTCTCCCCACTGAAACTCTCCTACCCCCTTCAGCTTTGTTTCACTTAAAGCCAGGACATCCAGCTTCTTTTCATTCATAACATCTACAATCATCTCTTTCTTATCATTCGCACAACATCCACGCACATTCAAACATCCCACTTTGACGGTTTTCTTTTTTCTTTTTATAAATCTTTACAGGAAAAAGGTGTTCTAGCCCATTGTTCCCGGCATTTTAGTTGACTTTTACAACACGCATGGCTTACGGAGGAAAGATTCTTATTCCACTTCCCCATGGATATGAAAGGAAAAGCAATAAGAACAAGAACTATTAAGATAAAATCAAAGAAAACTCAGATAAGTGTGTATGTATAAACGTGTACATGTATGTGTAGCGTACATGTATGTGTATGTGTAGCTGATTATACTAGGTAAAGTCTGTTGGAGTTGTTATTGATGGAGTAATGGAAAAGACAAAATGTGAGTAGGAAAGAACAGGTTGAGTTTAGGAAGGGAATGGAATGTGTGCATCAAATGTTTACACTCAAATTTTAAAGTCAACAAAACTTATATAAGGAATGGGTAACGTTCTGAAGAAAACTTTATTAATATAACGTAATAGCTTGATAAAGCTATTTATATATACGTTAGTGTATATGTGAATGCTTAAGTGTGAACATACATTTGTACTTTCAAATATTTTCGTTCTTTATATTTAGAAAACATGATCAAGATGGAATTTTATCAATTTGTTGCAGTTTTCATTGTTATTGCAAAGAAACACGTGGAAAACACTGACTTATATACAATTAATTACTGGTATTTCGCCTGAACTCTGGTGAGCTACACCACACTGTGTGTACTCACCTATTTGTACTCACCTATTTGTGGTTGCAGGGGTCGAGTCATAGCTACTGGCCCCGCCTCTTCACTGATTGCTACTAGGTCCTCTCTCTCCCTGCTCCATGAGCTATATCAAACCTCGTCTTAAAACTATGTATGCTTCCTGCCTCCACTATGTCGCTTTCTAGGCTATTCCACTTCCTGACAACTCTATGACTGAAGAAATACTTCCTAACATCCCTTTGACTCATAGGAGTCTTCAACTTCCAACTGTGACCCCTTGTTTCTGTGTCCCCTCTCTGGAACATCTTGTCTCTGTCCACCTTATCTATTCCTCGCAGTATTTATGTCGTTATCATGTCTCCCTAACCCTCCTGTCTTCTAGTGTCGTCAGGCCGATTTCCCTTAACCTTTCTTCGGGACAATCCCCTTAGCTCTGGGACTAGTCTTGTTGCAAACCTTTGCACTTTCTCTAATTTCAAGACGTGCTTGACCAGGTGTGGGTTCCAAACTGGTGCTGCATACTCCAGTATGGGCCTGACGTATATTGTGTACAGAGTCTTGAACGATTCCTTAGTGAGGTATTGGAACGCTATTCTTAGGTTTGCCAGCCGCCCGTATGCTGCAGCCGTTATCTGATTGATGTGTGCCTCAGGAGATGTGCTCGTATTATACTCACCCCAAGATCTTTTTCCTTGAGTGAGGTTTGCAGTCTTAGGCCACCTAGACTATCTCTGTCTGCGGTCTTTTGTCCTTCCCCGATCTTCATGACTTTACATTTGGCAGGGTTAAATTCAAGGAGCCAGTTACTGGAGCAGGCAGGCTTGTAGCCTGGGACACTTCTGAGTCTATCCCTTCCGTTATGTCATTCACATATACCAAAAACAGTACAGGTCCTAGGACTGACCCTTGTGGAACTCCACTCGTCACAGGTGCCCACTCTGACACCTCGTCACGTACCATGACTCGTTGTAGCCTCCCTGTCAGATATTCTCTGATCCATTGCAGTGCCTTTCCTGTTACTTGTGCCTGATCCTCTAGCTTTTGCATTAACCTCTTGTGAGGAACTGTGTCAACCCCTTGCAGTCCAAGAAAATGCAGTCTATCCACCCTCTCTCGTGTCTTACTTCTGTTACCTTGTCTAAAACTCCAGTAGGTTTGTGACATGATTTTCCTTCCCTGAAGCCGTGCTGGTTGTCGTTTATATGCTTGTGTCTTTCTAGGTGCTCCACCACTCTCCTCCTGATGATCTTCTCCATGACTTTGCATACTATACACGTCAGTGACACAGGTCTGTAGTTTAATGCCTCGTGTTTGTCTCCTTTCTTAAAAATTGGGACTACATTTGCCATCTTCCACACCTCAGGTAGTTGGTAACTTTTATTTTCATGGCAATATAGCCGGGTAGATACACTCACGTCTCCTTTGTCTGAGTTCATTGGTTCGAACCTAAAGTATTAACGCGTATTTTTTTTTATTTGAATATATAATTAATATACTAGAACGGAGGAGAGATACATGATAATACGTATATGCCTGAAAAGCCCTTGAGGTACCTTGACCAAAATCTGCAAAATAAACCTAGTGAAAATTAGTGTTTCCCCAGACTATTCAACATTTTACCAGAAGATATCAGAAACACTGTTGTGACATCTGCAGAAATCTTCTAGAGGAAACTGAACGAGTGTCTTCATTACATATCCATCACGCTGTGTTGTATTTGGGGCAGCGGGCCACCAGCAACAACCTGGTTGAAGAGGCAGGACCAGACGAGCCTGGACCATGGCCGGGCTCTAGGAGTAGAAAAACTTTTGGAACTCATCAAAGGTAAGACATTGCAAAGAGTTTTTTTTTATTTTGCATCTGTGGTGGCGAATATTTTTTTTCATTACACAAGACTAAGAGAAATGCAGATGCGAAAATTGAGAGATTATTTTTACGTTATTTAATAACAATTACTCCAGGCTACACTCTATCGTTGATAAGACAGTTCCGGTTCTCAAACTCGTCACTTTTTTCAGATATTCACATCATTCGCAATGAATATCTTCAAACTGCTGTAGACCATCATTTTCCATCATACTTAATCAGAATATGGAAATATATAATGAAGACTTTCTTAACTCACACTGCCTAAACTCTATTGTTAAATTTTAATATCTTTGCGGGAGAGTGTCCATATGCTTATGAGAATGTGTAATGTACACATTCTAATAAACGTATGAATATGAGAGTTCAAAGCATGAGATTTAGAGAGAGATATGTTTGTGTGTGTGTGTGTGTGTGTGTGTGTGTGTGTGTGTGTGTTTACCATTTTGTCTTAGGCACATGTCGATTAGACACTAGACCTGATGTATATGCGTGCGTGTATGTGTGTGTGTACTCACCTAAATGTGATTGCAGGGTTCGAGACTCAGCTCCTCTCCCCGCCTCTTCACTGATCGCTACTGAGTCCCCACTCTCCCTTCTCCATGAGCTTTATCATACCTCGTCTTAAAGCTATGTATGGTTCCTGCCTCCGCTACATCACTATTCCACTTTCTGACTACTCTATGCCTGAAGAAATACTTCCTAACATCCCTTCGACTCATCTGACTCTTCAACTTCCAATTGTGACCCCTTGTTTCTGTGTCCTCTCTCTGGAAAAGCCTGTCTCTATCCACCTTGTCTATTCCACGCAGTATTATGTATGTCGTTATCATGTCTCCCTAACCCTCTTGTCCTCCAGTGTTGTCAGGCCGATTTCCTTAACATTTCTTCGTAGGACATTCCCCTTAGCTCTGAACTAACCTTGTCGCAAACCTTTGCACTTTCTCCAATTTCTTGATGTGCTTGACCAGGTGTGGGTTCCAAACTGGGCTGCATACTCAGTATGGGCCTGACGTACACGGTGTACAGTGTCTTGAACGATTCCTTGCTAAGGTATCGGAACGTTATTCTCAGGTTTGCCAGGCGCCCATATGCTGCAGCAATGATGAGTGTTGTTTTTTTTTTTGTGTTAGTGTGTGTGTGTGTGAGTACTCACCTAGTTGTGGTTGCAGGGGTCGATTCATAGCTCCTGTCCCCGCCTCTTCACTGGCCGCTACTGGGTCACTCTCCCTGCGCCATGGGCTTTATCATACCTCTTCTTAAAGCTATGAATGGATCCTGCCTCCACTACATCGCTTCCCAAACTATTCCACTTCCTGACCACTCTGTGACTGAAGAAATACTTCCTAAAATCCCTGTGATTCATCTGAGTCTTCAACTTCCAACTGTGTCCCCTTGTTGCTGTGTCCCATCTCTGGAACATTCTGTCTCTGTCAACCTTGTCAATTCCTCTCAGTATTTTATATGTCGTTATCATGTCCCCCCTATCTCTCCTGTCCTCCAGTGTCGTCAGGTCGATTTCCCTTAACCTCTCCTCGTAGGACCTACCCCTAGCTCCGGGACTAGTCTTGTTGCAAACCTTTGCACTTTCTAGGTGTGGGTTCCAAACTGGAGCTGCATACTCCAATATGGGCCTAACGTACACAGTGTACAGGGTCCTCAACGATTCCTTATTAGATTTCGGAATGTTGTTCTTAGGTTTGCTAGGCGCCCGTATGCTGCAGCTGTTATTTGATTGATGTGAGCCTCAGGAGATTGCTGGTGTTATACTCACCCCAAGATCTTTTTTCTTGAGTGAGGTTTGTAGTCTCTGGCCCCCTAGACTGTACTCCCCAATCTTCATGACTTTGCACTTGGTGGGGTTGAACTCCAGGAGCCAAGTGTTGGACCAGGCTTGCAGCCTGTCCAGATCCCTTGGTTCTGCCTGGTCCTCGTCCGATTGAATTCTTCTCATCAACTTCACATCATCTGCAAACAGAGACACTTCGGAGTCTATTCCTTCCGTAATGTCGTTCACAAATACCAGAAACAGCACCGGTCCTAGGACTGACCCCTGTGGAACCCCACTCGTCACAGACACCCACTCTGACACCTCGCCACGTACCATAGCTCGCTGCTGTTTTCCTGACAGGTATTCCCTGATCCATTGGAGTGAATTCCCTGTTATCCCTGCCTGGTCCTCCAGCTTTTGCACTAATCTCTTGTGAGGAACTGTGTCAAACGCCTTCTTAAAGTCCAAGAAAATGCAATCTACCCACTCCTCTCTCTCTCTTGTCTTACTGCTGTCACCTTGTCATAGAACTCCAGTAGGTTTGTGACACAGGATTTTCCACCTTTCTAGGTGTTCCACTACTCTTCTGATAATCTTCTCCATGACTTTGCATACTATACATGTCAGTGACACTGGTATGTAATTTAGTGCTTCATGTCTGTCTCCTTTTTTAAAAATTGGGACTACATTTGCTGTCTTTCATACCTCAGGTAATCTCCCTGTTTCGATAGATGTGTTGAATATTGTTGTTAGGGGTACACATAGCGCCTCTGCTCCCTCTCTCAGGGTTCATGGAGTGATGTTGACCGGCCCCATCGCCTCTGAGGTATCTAGCTCACTTTGAGGTATCTAGCTCACTCAGCAGCCTCACTTCTTCCTCGGTTGTATGTATTGTGTCCAACACTTGGTGGTGTACCCACCTCTCCGTCTTTCTGAAGTCCCTTCTGTCTCCTCTGTGAACACTTCTTTGAATCTCATATTGAGTTCCTCAATACTTCGCCGTCGTTTCTTGTCATCTCTCCTCCTTCCTTCCTTAGCCTGATTACCTGGTTCTTGACTGTTGTTTTCCTCCTGATGTGGCTGTACAACAGCTTTGGGTCGGATTTGGCTTTCGCTGCTATGTCGTTTTCATAATGTCGTTGGGCCTCCCTTCTTACCTGTGCATATTAATTTCTGGCTCTACGACTGCTCTCCTTATTCTCCTGGGTCCTTTGCCTTCTATATTTCTTCCATTCCCAGCACACTTGGTTTGGCCTCCCTGCACCTTGGGTGAACCATGGGCTCATCCTGGCTTTTTCATTATTCCTGTTACCCTTGTGTGTGTGTGTGTGTGTGTTGTGTGTGTGTGTGTGTGAGGTTAGTTACCAGTTGTCAAAGGTACCTGTCGACAGACACTTGGCTTGATGTTTGTGTGTGCGTGTGTATGTGAATAGCAGAGCCCGTCTTGGATTCTCATCTTATTTCCTCATTCTTCTGAACTGCTTGTTATGTTGGCTTGCACAGTTGAAGCAGTTTCCTGACAGACCAACTTGCACACCATCCTACCTTCTGTATAACAACTGTAGTAGATCTGTTGTTGTCTTTATATTTCTCTCTGGGCCTCATGCTGTAGACTGGTGGATAATATATCACTGTAACTATCATCACTGGCTCCCTAATTATTAATATTCCTCCTATATACTTTACAAATGTCTCCACAAATGAGATATCTAGTTTCTCTCGTCTCTTAACCATCATTCCACTCTTCAGTTTTTTTCCCACATTCCCAGTGATGCAACAACGTTTCAGAATAATGTATTTGTTATTACACTCGTAAATTTAATCTCCGTAGTGACGAGTATGTCATTTTTATTTTCGACAATTCTGCTCTTGAGATTTCTTATTTTTCCTTGTTACGTGAAAAAAAAGAGTAAGTTCAGGTTCAAAAGATTGGTGTGCATTGGCCTAATCGGTACGATGGTGGTCTTGGAGGGTCGACGAAAACATGTCCAGTACTCCTTACATAATTATTTTTTACATTCACGATATTCGAAATATCTATTTTTACGAACAGAAGTGACATTTTAAGCTCGGGATGTATTAATTCTGGGTGCAAGTGTTAAGATAAACGCGAATACCAGAGATCTCAAACCAATTTTCTGAAAGCAGACATGATTCCTAGACATGTCAATTGCAATATATTTGGGTCATAAACACAGAAAAGCTATTATGTTTATCTTGTTGTACTGCAAATATTGAACGTTAAAAAGAACAATGTTTGCATGTCTTTCATTTAACCCAGCAGTTTATAGCCAGATAACGCAATCCAGGTCCTGAATAAAAATGAATATTGACGAAATAAGGAATCGTCTTATGATAAAAGATAAAAACCTAGAAAAAAAGAGGATAAAGACATGAAAGAGAATAGGCCTCACCCAGATACCGAAAGTCTCCATAATAGATAATGGGAAATATGGTAGCCTTTAGAAGAGTAACTTCTATTATGAAGGTATTTACTCGGCTTACACACAGACAACTACCTCTTCCCTTATCTCGCTGAGACTCATAGATATGATCTCCTATCTCATAGATATGACCTAACTTTCCTGTATTTGTTGGAGTCAGGTCACACCTTCTAACGATCAGTTGACTAGCATGATGCCTTCCCGGCATGAATGCCATTAAAAATGCTATGGAAGACTTTGGCATGCGGGGGACATACCAAATTGGGGACACGAAGTCGTACTCATCACACTGCCAGGTAGTGATACATTTAATAATGAGACACTGTGTTAGTGTATTTGTATGTGTGTGTGTGTGTGAGTGTGTGAGTGTGTGTGTGTGTGTGTGTGTACTCACCTAGTTGTACTCACCTAGTTGTGGTTGCAGGGGTCGAGTCAAAGCTCCTGGCCCCGCCTCTTCACTGGCCGCTACTGGGTCACTCTCCCTGCGCCATGAGCTTTATCATACTCTGCTTAAAGCTATGTATAGAGCCTGCCTCCACTACATCGCTTCCTAAACTATTCCACTTCCCGACAACTCTGTGACTGAAGAAATACTTCCTAACATCTCTGTGATTCATCTGAGTCTTCAACTTCCATCTGTGTCCCCTTGTTGTTGTGTCCCATCTCTGGAACATTCTGTCTCTGTCCACTTTGTCAATTCCTCTCAGTATCTTATATGTTGTTATCATGTCTCCCCTATCTCTCCTGTCCTCCAGTGTCGTCAGGTCGATTTCCCTTAACCTCCCTCGTAGGACATACCCCTTAGCTCGGGACTAGTCTTGTTGCAAACCTTTGCACTTTCTCAGCTTCTTCACATGCTTGGCTAGGTGTGGGTTCCAAACTGGTGCTGCATACTCCAATATGGGCCTAACGTACACAGTGTACAGGGTCCTGAACGATTCTTTATTAAGATGTCGGAATGCTGTTCTTAGGTTTGCTAGGCGCCCATATGCTGCAGCAGTTATTTGGTTGATGTGCGCCTCAGGAGATGTGTCTGGTGTTATACTCACCCCAAGATCTTTTTCCTTGATTGAGGTTTGCAGTCTCTGGCCCCCTAGGCTGTACTCCGTCTGCGGTCTTCTTTGCCCTTCCCCAATCTTCATGACTTTGCACTTGGTGGGTTGAACTCCAGGAGCCAGTTGCTGGACCAGGCTTGCAGGCTGTCCAGATCCCTTTGTAGTTCTGCCTGGTCCTCGTCCGATTGAATTCTTCTCATCAACTTCACATCATCTGCAAACAGGGACACTTGAGTCTATTCCTTCCGTCATGTCGTTCACAAATACCAGAAACAGCACTGGTCCCAGGACTGACCCCTGTGGAACCCCGCTCGTCACCGGCGCCCACTCTGACACCTCGCCACGTACCATGACTCGCTGCTGTCTCCCTGACAGGTATTCCCTGATCCAATGTAGTGCCTTCCCTGTTACCCCTGCCTGGTCCTCCAGCTTCTGCACTAATCTCTTGTGTGGAACTGTGTCAAACGCCTTCTTACAATCCAAGAATATGCAATGTGTGTGTGTGTGTGTGTGTGTGTGTGTGTGTGTGTGAACAAAGAACGAAATAGATTCACACATGGATATACATTTAACACATGAACATAGTATAAAACATAAATATAATAATGAAATTTTCTTTCAGTAACCACTTCACGGTGGCCGAGTTGGATGGGAGCTGGTCTCGTTTAGCTGGTCTACTGTTCGTGGCTGTCTTGGTGGGTGGAATTACAGGACGCAGTTTTCGTGTGTTCCCTCCCTGAATTCCACCCACCAAGACAGCCACGAACATAGACCAGCTAGACAAGACCAACTTTCCATCCAGCAAGGTCAGTGGGGGTGGCCAAAACCCTGACCTCAGGAAAGTGGACAACCATTGACCTGGAGAAGGCACCAAAAATAGCAAAATTAAAAAATGCAGAACTTGGAAGTGAGGAAGGAAGTTCATCTGAGGGGACACAGGTGGACTTCTGGAGACACGGAACTAGGGGAAGCACCAAAAATAAAGGGGAAGTGGGGAGTGTGGAAGGGTTGACATCCGGGGGCCCACGGATGGAGACCTGGAAACATGAACCAGAAGAACGTAACCAGAGAGAAGGCAAGTGATAGAGGGGTGTACCTTGGAAAAGTGGGAAAGAGAGAATACCTGAGGGGACACAGGTGGACTCCTGGACACATGGACCTAAGGGAAGCCCCTAGATGGTAGAAAGTGGGGGGGGAGGACCCTAAAGACGAACCACTGGCCTCCACGTGGCAGGGTCTGGTAACTCAGAGATAACTCTGAGGCTGACAGTGGTCGCAAATTTTTCTCCTAAATAGTAGTAGTAGTAATTATAATAATAATAATAATATAATAATAATAATAATAATAATAATAATAATAATAATAATAATAATAATAATAATAATAATAATTGTTAATAATTTGGTTAAGAGAGTGGTGGAGGCAAACTCATTACACAGCTTTAGACGCAGGTTTAAGAGACCAAAAATCAGTAATGCCGAACAAAGAAATCTAGGAAGCGGGGGCAAGAAATGAGTTTCGACCCCTGCAAAAACATTTTGGTGAGTACACACACACACACACACACACACACACAGGTGCCATACACAGCGAGTGTAGAGTAGAGAGAGAACAGACCTAGTAGCGACTAGTAATCTATGACACGATCCCTGCAACTATAATTAGGTGAGTACACACACACACACATACAAAATACTGACAGGAATCGACAAGGTGGACAGAGACAGGATGTTCCAAACATAGGACACAACAACAAGGGGTTGAAGTTGAAGACTCAGATGAATCAAAGGGATGTTAGGAAGTATTTCTTCAGTCACAGAGTTATCAGGAAGTGAAATAGTCTGGGAAGTGATGTAGTGTAGGCAGGATCCATACATAGCTTTAAGAAGAGGTATGATAAAGCCCATTGAGCGGGAAGAGTGACCTAGTAGCGGCCAGCGAAGAGGCGGGGCCAGGAGCATGGTGATGACATATGGATGAAGAAGATGACAGCAGGAAAATAAGGACATAAAACACATTTGTGTTCAGTGGTTTACGTACTTTTATGGTGTTCTGTAAAATGTTTTCTTGTTAGATGGATTATGTATCATTCTCCACAGTTATTATTTCTGGTTATTCTTATTCTTCAGTTGTCGCTTCTCAGCATGTTTACAGTAATATAACAGTACAGTAATTTATACTAAGTACAGTAATATAAAAGAAAATTTCAGTAAGATACAAGAACACAAAGTATCACTTAAGACAGTATTATAACACATCAAAACAGACAATAACATACGAAACTAACTCATAACAATATAAAAACATACAGTACAGCAACTCACAATAAAAGTACAATAACATACAGTAGAACAGCACAGCAGTAAACAAGCACCGCACAAGAACATACAAGAACAAAATTCGGGAACAGTAGAGTATTCAATACATTAATTGTTCTATAACATGAAAAATTAAAAGAGTAACACATAAAATAATATAATAACATACAACGGTACGGTACAGTACGGTAACACGTGACAATCACAATAGCACACAGTAAAGCAGAATAACACACAATAACAGGACAATAAAACATAAGAACAGGAGAATAACACTCAAACATTTTGAATAATCATTGTTGTGTCAAGGCGATGCAATAACAGACTCATTATCTACCTGGGTCTACCTGGAGAGAATTCAGGGGGCAACGCCCCGCGGCCCGGTCTGTGACCAGGCCTCCTGTTGGACCAGAGCCTGATGAACCAGGCTGTTACTGCTGGCCGCACGCAGTCCAACGTACGAACCACAGCCCGGCTGATCAGGTACCGACTTGAGGTGCCTGTCCAGTGCCTGCTAAAGACAGCCAGGGGTTTGTTGGTAATCCCCCTGATGTATCCTGGGAGGCAGTTGAACAATCTTGGGCCCCTGACACTTATTGTGTTGTCCCTCAACGTGCTAGTGGCACCCTGCTCTTCATTGCTGGGATGTTACATCGCCTGCCGAGTCTTTTGCTTTCGTAGGGAGTGACTCTCGTGTGCAAGTTTGGTACTAAGCCCTCGAGAATTTTCCATGTGTATATATTAATGTATCTCTCCCGCCTGCGTTCTAGAGAGTACAGGTTTATGAACTTCAAGCGTTCCCAGTAGTTGGGTGGTTTATCGCACTTATGCGTGCAGTGAAGGTTCTCTGCACATTTTCAAGGTCAGCAATTTCACCTGCCTTGAAAGGTGCAGTTAGTGTGCAGCAATATTCCAGCCTAGATAGAACAAGCGATCTGTAAAAGTGTCAACATGGGCTTGGCATCCTAGGACACTGACCTAATCTGCCCGAAATGCTCAGCATAACAAGGGACTTTCTATATGACTCACGAAATCGTAATGACACGATTGAAACAAACCACATACACGGTGGGGTTCGAAACCCCGGTCAGAGAGTCTCAGTTCTGGAGTTCTGAGACTCTCTGACCGCGGGTCGAACCCCACTCGTGGTATGGTTTGACTTTTATAGTAGTATGTCACTGATGTCAGCTAGGCCTGTATACCATGTACATGTACTTGTAGTAAATAAAGATATTATTATTATTAATGTTATTATTATTATTATTATTATTATTATTATTATTATTATTATTATTATTATTATTATTATCATTATTATTATTATTATTACATACTCTAATAGACATTTTATGTGACCCATAAACACAGTTTTTTGTCATAAATAGATTACAATGTGGGATGACAGTGCTCTCAGCTCTCAGGGATTTCTTGTCAATAAGAGCTGATATAATTTTACAGAAAGGCTATAACAATCTGTCAATGACAAAAGGGAAAAATAGATGGAGACAAGATGTGAAATGTAACACTTTTCATGTTGATAGATAACTAATATTCATGTACATACTACTATATTTATGATATATTACCATTAGTAGCTATGTCAGCTAACATCCTCTTCCTTAGTTTTTTTTGGCACAGTCGCCCACTTCACTATCATTTTGGGATATTACCCTCTTTAATATCTTTAATATCTTTAATATCTTTGATGGACATAACCCTCTTCACTTTCTTTGTGAAACATCATCCTATTCAATATTTTTGTGAGACATCATCCTCTTCATTATGCGGGACATCATAATCTTCACTATCTTCGTGGGTCGTCACCCTCTTCACTATATTTAATAAATCGCACTGTTAGTATAAGTTATGACATGCAGGTCAGCTGGGAAACATT